>CAJNOP010000672.1:0-49896 GCA_905250075.1 Rotaria sp. Silwood1 | reverse complement strand
TTGAAAATAAGCATGAGTGAATAATTATGAGAGGTCCTCTATGTTAACAAAGAACGTTGATTGTTATTGATGTCAGTTGATTGTCATCGGTCGAAATTAATTTCAAAAAGCTCAGTATTAATCGATTGAAGTATAATGAAATGTAAAATATAAAATGGTTTCACTCACATGAATGTTGTAGATCTCTTCAATGATGCTATTATTAATCGGATTAGCAAGCCGTTTTTTGATAGCGTAAAACAGTTCAAGGAATCGATTTTGGCGACAATCATAATCGTAGACTTGAAAGAAAACGTTTTAGATTTACGACTCGTATTTCTCGACGCAATTTGTTTTTTTTCGTATCAGCCGACGCCCGTGTTTTCTCATTTGCGAACATAAAATTGAAATTCGAATTCCGTTAAATTCAATGTCAGTTGTTTTTTTAATCTAGTGTATTCAAATTGAAAACAATCTTAGGTCTCAAATTTTTGTTTTGAAATATCAAAATAGTGACTGATAACAATTTTACTACAACTTCTACTTTCAATTATATATTTAAATTTCCTGAAATCTCTAGAGTTTACTAAATATTGAGCTTCACTATTTCAATTTAATGAGCTATTACTTGTAGGGGGTGCGGCTGTGACTGTGAAGTGGTGTGTGTGTAGGTGTAATGAGAGGAAAAGCCCACACCCTTTCCTGTTCAATTACAATGAAACCTATAATAATGAACACAGCTGATTTGATGAAGGTCTTCCATCTTGAAAAGGACCTTAGACCTACGAGATACAGATATAATGGATAAGTTTTTTTTTCATATCCTGTACGCTAATTCAAAAGATTTTTCTAACATCTACCGTGCAATATGCTTTCTCTTCTTCTATCCTAATCTGAGCATGAACATTCTTTTTACAATCCAGATTGCTATTTGAAACTCTTTGAAATGAACATAAGTGGTATATATGAGGAAAAGCAATGACATCAATATATTGTCTTACAATAAATGAAAAAATTCAATTAATGAATTAACGATTTACAATGATAGCAACGGTTCATCATAGCATGAATTAACTCAAAACTCGAATATTTCAATTCATTCTATATCCAATATTTTAAAACCAAGAAAATAATATGTAAATGATTGTCAAACGAATAAAATTAAACAACTAAATATAAATTCAAAAGCTTTGACATTTCACGAAATTCATTTATATATTGAGACTGCAACTAAAATACAAAGAATTTATGAAAAAAAACGTTCAGTTTTGTATTATGTTGAAATATTTTTTGTATTCATAAATATTCAAATCGAATAAGATGAATAATAGAGAGAATAGCCTCTGATTACTTCAAAATTAGCAAAGAAAAAATATACTAAAACTTTTTTTATTGTGTAGTAAAAAACTATATGATATTTGTTATAGATGAATACTTTTTAAAAGTCCTAACTGTGTTCATTTAAGAGAAGTTTTACTTTATGTACTCAATTCTCTTTCTTTGAATACATATGATGATATTTAACATGTGATAATGGAACAGAGGAAGAAAACAAATAGTACATCTTTCCTAACAAGATCACCGTTTTGCCGTTCTACTAGCATTTGGTTAAACATCATAATAACATCTCAATAAAGAGAAAAGATTATATGTATAAAAACTTTACATTCCATTTATATCAGATGAAAACAACTTTGTTTGTCAAAATGGCACAATTTTATTTTTACTTTTATTTACGTGTTTTTTTTTATGAGTTTAAATGTATATTACTGTATGATATTATTTAACACTAAATTTTCATATAAACAAATAACACGAATCAATTCACTAAAAATATTAATTATTTAGTTATGTCTGTTTTTGACAATTCATAATATATCTTATCAGTCTTCTATACTATAACTAAATAAATTGAAAAGTATGTCACTGTACATGTTTTCAAAATCATCATTCCATCAAGTAAGATTAGGTGCTACATTGTAAGTGATCAACATATTAAAATATCAATATCGCATATCTGTGTTTTTTTTTCTATCAAATCAAACAATTTCAATAGAATGTTTCAATAATTTCTAATATTAATGACACAATGACTTTTATAGTCAGTAAAAAAAAAGATAAAAAACGAATGTTGCATTAGTTTGATTCTTCGTCATCAAAGTTTATTTCTCTAAACGAATAAATTATTACAAATACAATATGACGCTCATATTTGTATAATTTCGATAGCTCGTCAATCATTTTGAGAAATAGATGAAGAATGAATAATGGAATAAAAAATATTACGATGTACGATTCAAATAGTGCTATACTTGATTTATATCATCATGATGCACATTTAAATTCCATGTAATCTTTGGTACTTTAGTTCAATATGAAAAAC
Organism: Rotaria sp. Silwood1; assembly: GCA_905250075.1. Taxonomy (NCBI): domain Eukaryota; kingdom Metazoa; phylum Rotifera; class Eurotatoria; order Philodinida; family Philodinidae; genus Rotaria; species Rotaria sp. Silwood1. The sequence goes on along the minus strand of CAJNOP010000672.1, from coordinate 47,534 downwards.
ATAATAATATCTATTGATGTCATTATATTGAAATATAAGCGATAAACGATACGACAAAATTTCAATCATCAATCTTGCTTTTATCTTCTAATCTATTATATGACTGTACCTTCTTAGACAAATTTTTCTTACAATCTTTGATATTAATAGTTTTGACAAACTCTGACTAGTGGGAGTTGATAATCAACAAGAATTATTGACCAACAATTTAAGAATTTGGATTTTTTAGTATTACATTATGATATATCTAAGTAAGAAATTTAAGTTTTGAAGACGACAATTAGACATTATGTAAGAATTGACGATTTTTTTATTTTTTCATTTTACTTTTCATGTCATAATTCATTTTTGCAAATTATCGATACAAATAGTTGTTAACATATTATGTCTGTTAAAGAAATATTGTATTGATGATGAATCATACGAAATGACTCATTCATCATGCTCTCTCTCTAGCAAAAACACAAAACCATCAATAGTCAGCTGTTGGTGTTTTTCACTTGAGTAGATATTCTTATTAATATATATATATATGTTGACAAACTATCTTGAATCAATATAATCTTTTATCTTCAATAATCTCATATTACTTTTACCTTTCATCACTGATTGATTTTCTTTTAATAAAAGAGAAGAAAAGTATATTATACCAGAAGTACATTTTCATAAGGTTCCTTTTTCTTCATCATCAATGACAGAAAGAAAAGAAAAGAATTATGTTCTTACGAATAACACGTAGGGTATGATTGTAATAGAAAAAATAAAAATAAACAGGAATTATAATAGAATAGACAAAAAAAGTTACAAAATATTAATTTATAATATTTTACACAAGTCCATAAAAATAATCTTTTCATTATTGAATTATTATCACTTAATAATGAAATCTATTCATATACGATATATTTTCACATATAAATACTTATTTGAGAATTATTACCATCAATTATATCAGGTGTTGTCTTTATTTTATGCTATGTACGTCCATCTATTTCTTCTGTTTTACTATGTCAAAAATTTACTTATATTTCAATCATGTGAAATCTTTTTTTTTCTATTTATTGATTACATGAAAACATGAACTTTATCAGAAGTAAAAAGGATTAGAATTATAAAAACCATATATGAACAGCTACGACGAATAGAATCAATTAATATAGAAAAAAAGATACTAATCACTATTATATACATTGCTTAGTTGCATAAACAGGCAGAAGTCAAAGCGAATTCAACATATTCTTCACGAAATAGTTCTCAGTGCTCCATAAATGTGTATAAATGTATCTCTCTCTTGTTCCAATATATGATTATGAAGATTGATGTCGCCTTGTAATTTTTTCTGATTACTCAGCTCTTGTTGTTTCAACTGAAAGAGAAAAACGAAATGCGGAATACAGAGACCTTGAAATCATAGATGCTCAAAGAGAACGGTTAGGACAAAACACAAAACCAGTGCGATAAGTATATGAATAATAAAGAAGAGGAAAAAAAAAAGGATATTGACGACAATCAGTCTACTGTTGCGAAAGTGAACCTTCATCATATGAAAAAAAAAAAAGACAAACATAGCTGTCGGTTCCAGAGAGAAATAGGTATCGTCATCTTGAAACTTATTTACATATCTTTCTCTCTTTTATTGACTAGTAACTATGATAAATAGTAGGTAATACAGCAATGAGAAAAGAAAAAGAAATCGCCATAGACGAGAATGATGAGAGAAAAAAATAAAGAATTAGAAAGAAAATACTCTTGTGAGCATTTAGTACTTTCTCTTCTTTTTTTTTTCTTCGATGTAGCCGTTTCTTTTTTAAACAGTAGAAGCATTTTCTTTTTGTCATAGCATATATATTACTTACACTATTTGTTTTATCATATTTCGATATACTTAGATTTATAGTTTTAAATTAGTATTAATCATACAATGTCTACAAAAAGCGATATTGTATTTTGTATTGAGCACACATCATCAATAATGTCGTATTTCAATCAAATTCGTACAACGATTTTAGGTATTTGTGTGAAGGCATTAGCAGCTCAAAGTGATGTTCGCATAGGCATTATTAAATTTCGATCACGTCATGATGCATGGACAACGCAAGTCTATGGATTTACTCAAAACATAGATACAATTCAACAAATGCTCTCTAATGATCAGCTAGGTGGTGGCAGTCCAGATGAATATGAAGCTGTGGGTAAGATAAACAGATTTTTTAATTACATATTTTTTATCTATGTGTCTGATAAAATAAATTATTTAAATTTAGTAGTTTAATAAAGAGAGATTTTACTTTGTCGATCATGAAATATTATTAAAAATATGTATTTTTAACGATGTCTCATGTTTTTTTTGTGATTAAAATAAGATTCTTATAAAATAGCTTTTGAGATATTGTTTAAAAGACATATTTTTTTTTTGTTAAATTAAATGTTAACGATTAAAGAAGTAATTTATTTTCTTGTTAAACTTATATAAAGTTTTAGTACATGATCTGTGTAATCTTCATCCTTTCTCTTGCGATCAGTTTTGTATTCATTCGTATGTAGAATAGAAACGAGCAATACATTTGCTTGCAGCAATGTTTAACGTAACTTTGAGTCTTGTTTCAAATTTGTAATATACTAAAAAATGCTAACACAGATTAGATACAGAATAGTTCAAAACTTTTACACAGATATTTTACCTATAATTAAGATGCGATGTATCTATAAAAACTTTAAGTCATACTAGTTCATAAACCTGTCCTTAAAAGATATCATAGTATTATGAAAGAATATAGAAAAGAAAATTCTCATTATAAAGGAAGATAAACATGACAAGCTTGACCAATCATAAAAAATTTGTTCTATACAAAATCAAGAGAACAGCATCATTTATAATTTAATTGATATTATAAATAAATTAATGAAATACCCAATTACTAATTGAAAATAATCATTCATATATATTTTTTTTTCGATGCAATATTTTTCACGATTACATAGAATAATCGATCTAAGAAATCATTGACTGTATGATCATGATAAAAATAATGTACACATAAAATATTAAGTTGTTGTTGTATTTTTCTTTTTTTGATAATGAACTTTGATTTCAAAACAAAAAACAAAACAACGGATGAGAGATTGACGATTAATAATAAATAATAGAGGACATTATTACAAGCATGAACCAATCAAATGAAAAAATATTTAAAACATTGAAGTCCGGCGACCTCATTATAAGAGCGTTTCTTTTAGACTTCATTTTTATTTCACTATGTACTACTTAAAGGAACAAAATACATTGCAAAAAGTTTTTTATTACTTAGAGTGATTTTTGATAAGATAAGAATAACGTATCAAAGCTGAAGAAATAGAATTTTCAAATTGGGGCAGAAAAAAAAGTTTTTTTTCTTGAAACTTCTCTGATGATAATCTAAATGAATATTTTGCATGGAGTTCATATTATATTTATTATTTAAGGTGATGCTTTGCATGAAGCTCTCAACATTCAATGGCGCATTGATGTGTGTAAAATCTTTGTAGCTTTATAAGAAATTTTTTTTTTGTATATTTTAGAATAATGATCAGATATTCAACGAAAAACTTGTTATTTTAATTACTGATGGTGCTCCGAATGGTCTTTTTACGACATTAAATGGTGCAGATCCTTGGAGAATCTCGAAGAAATTTAAAGAAAATAACATAACTTTAGTCGTTGTTGGTGTTTCAGAAAGTATCAATGAATGTGATGATTTTTATTGTGCATTAGCTCAGAAAACCGGTAAAAAGAAAAACAAATGTTCTCTTAGTTTTATTCACAAAAATTTTTTCTTATTGATTTTAGATGGTCAATACATTCCATTAGTCAATGCTGGACGTATTATTAAAAATATTATCGATTGGGTTACGAATAAAGAAACAACATTTAATCAATGTTTTCGTCATATTATGATGAAAAAAATTGAAAAAAATTCTTCGTTCAGATATTTATCCGTTACAGATCGTGTCAATGGTATGATCAATGAATGTCATACAATAAATGATATTCGAAAAATATTTTTTAATCATCGTGTATCCACTGGTTAAAAATATTATCACATTAGATAACTTTTATGGCTTCTGAAAGATCTCATTATATTATTCAAGCGTTCAAATTTTTCAACAATCAATTTAGTAGATTTTAGTTTTCTACATCTACATTGACGATTTTCCGACAAGTCATTTATTTTTCTTTTTCTTTTTTTTGTTTTGGTTTTTAAAAAAAAATATGTATGTGTACTTTCATAGGAAATGAGCGTAGTTAATTAAAGAATTAATAAAAATCCAAATGAGTCAGAGATTTTAATTTAGTGAAATAATTATATAACTTTATTACATTAAGTTATTTTATGTCTTACGTGATTTGCAAAGGTAGCTATGATTTTATTCTCACTTTTTTCAGTAAAATCCTGTTCGTTGATTTTTTCCAATAATAAAACTTTTCTGCAAAACTATTCTATTCTGATTTGTTTGGCATGTTTTTATTTAATTTGCGTTCAAAATCTGATTTATGAAGTATAAACTACATGATAAAATGAAAATTTATACTTAATTTCTAGATTTTATTACTAAATAGAAATAAATTAAATGAAAAAACAAAAAAAAAAGAGCTATAAAAAAATATTTTCCAGCTTGTTTATTTCATATATGAAATTATATCGTTTCTATATTACATAAATACTAATTTAGAAATTATTTTATTTGCTATATAGAACAAAAATAAAAAACGATTAATAATTTTTTGTATTATATGATTTTTAAAATTTAATCAAGATCAACATTTTCATGAAGTATTGCATTTAATTTTTCATGATTATCATTTGTCATAGTTTTGTCATCTTCATCAATTAATACTGGATTAAATGTAATAGTATCTTTTGGTATAAATGTTGCAGAAAACATTAAAATAAATATAATTGTTAATAATACACTAGCTGTATAAATAAGTGCTTGATGAACAGTTCCATTTTTATTATAAATATAATCAATATGTTTACCAAGAAGTGGATTTGCTATTGAATATATAATAATATATGTTGAATAAAGAAATGATACAACAGCACCTAATGGTGATACATTTTTATGTTTTGATTCAAGACGTGTTAAAGATGATTGAATATATGCATCAAGAGATATATCACCAATAGCTGAAGCAAATCCAATTGGTATTAATGATGTTGCTATAATCCAAGCATATTTTATTTCATTAATAGGTGGATAATAAAATGGAATATACCAAATAATTAATAACATTAATGCATCAAATCGTACTGGTAATATCGGACTTTTAATAATATTATTGAAATAAAATACAAATAAAGCTCCAAGTAATTCTCCAAAATTAGAACCACTAACAAGAATTTGTGACCAATCCGAATGACCTAAATAACGTCTTGCAATTTGTGGACTAATACTATTTTCAATATATCGATGTGAATAAATTGCTAATGGATATACAATAAATAACCAAATAAATTTTCGATTTGTAAAAACTATTTTTCCACCAATATAAATTGATTGAATAAAAATTACAAGTGGTTTTATAAATTCTTTAAGAAAATTTGATTTTGATTTTTTTACATATGAAATAAATTGTTCACATTTAACATTATTTTCTTGTTTAGGAAAAGAATGAATTAATAACCAAATTAATCCTGATATAGTAAATAGAATAGGTGTTATAATAAATGCATAATTATTTCCTAAACGAGGAATTAATACAAGAGCAGTTATTAAAGCTCCACTAACACCTGATAATTCATAGAAAACATGAACAATAGCATTCATTTTTCGTAATTTAATTATATCATCACCAACAATATTAGCTGGAATAATACGTCGAATTGATTCAACCATTCCAAGTGTTATACCAGATATACAATAAATTGGTATAATAATATCAGTATGATAATTACCATAATAATTAAAATCACTTTTATGTTTAGGTTTAAAATCTTTGGGTTTTATACGTCCACCAGTTGTAACATCAATAATCATAAATATAGCTGTTGATAATGCAAAAATAAAAATTGTTATTGAAAGAACAAATTGTATTCGCCAACGTTTAACAAGTGGACTAATTAAAACAGATCCTATACATTGAGATGCTTGATTAAGACCAATAATTAATCCAACTTTTTCAAATGTACGTGTTGATGTATTAGTTTTATATGCATCTTGATCATAACGATTTGTAGCAAGTGTTATTATAGCACCAACAAATGCTTCAATACCAAATTTATAAAGCATTATACCAATTAAATAAATAAAAATATTTCGTTTTTCTTGAGAAGTAAAAAGTTTTCGTGCATCAAACAGTTTAATCTTTTCAGAAGGCATCTATTGATGATTAAAATTAAATAAAAAATTTCATTAATAATCATAATCGAAACTCTTTATCTAATTCAATAACAAAATCTTATGAATACGGCTGATTTTTTTTTTAAATTACATCTTTCGCTATTCTTCGATGAATCCTTCATTCTTTATTATTGTTTTATTTTCGAATTATCATAAGTCTTAGTCACAACAGTTTGCTGCAGATTTAAGCAATACTTTTAACATGGATGGATCAGTTGGGTATAAACCAGGTAGAACAAGCACATGAGGTACGACATTGACTCTGGAATAAAATAAAACCAATACTATTCTCACATCTATTAAAGGATCACAATCGCACAGTGATTTACAACAAACAAGATATATTTTGACTCATAGTCTTGTATTAATAAGACACTTGTCATGTATAAGAGAAAATAAAACAAATTACAAAATCGACAAAAGAAATATGATTCATTGTGTAATGTATGTATAATGTTCATTTCTCTAGTTATACGTATGAAAAGATAGTTTCAAGAAAAGAAAATGAAGGATTCATTGAAGAAAATATTAATTTATTTTTGAAATGTGAATGAGGATGGTTTCGAGTGTACACTCAAATAATTTGAAAGTATCGATATGACAATGATTGTTAAACATTTTTTTTTTTTTGTTATATAATCTAATGTCGTTGTTCATGTAATAATAGATCATACTATCGCTCGTACAAATTACACCACTAAATTTCTTCTCTGAATAGGAGTTCGAATAAGTTCATATAATAGTTGATTTGTTTTTTTTTTGTTCTCGTTTCAATAACATAGATGTGATATTATATCTTCACTTATTTACTGAAGACAATAAAATAAAGTAAATGTATACAAAAAATATTTTTCTCATATTGTTGGATCATAAGATTTAAAAGATCTTCATTTATTGCTTGACACACTCACCTTTAAATTTGCGTTATTTGATACGGTATATCCTTGTTATTAAAAAAAAACAGTGAATCTTACCTCTACTGTAATAAAAATAGAGTATATTCACCTTTCTACTTTATTACTCAAGGCTATGCGTAAAAACTAATTATTCTTTTTCATATTAAGAAAAGAAACAAAACAATATTGTCAAATGACAATATTGTTTGATTCATATATTCCAGAAAACAACAGTGAATTTACTGAATGATCTAACAGTATGTAGTAGGCATATTTTTCACGATTTACATAATATTCTATAGTCGAACATACGTTAATATTCGATAGAATATTGTTCGTTTTTTTGTTTTTTTCTTTAAATTTATCTACTCGGATAAAATATCGATAAATCTTAACAATATTCATTCTTATTAATATTAATGATAAACTACTATTGCAAACTCTATACAATCGATTAGTAATAATTACTCACCACATGTATGATCATGAAATGAATTTATTATATGAGATAGTCATACTGATGTGTTGTAATGAATATTTTTTATGTATGAGATGACTTTTTTGTCATTTTCTCTCCACAGAAAAACATATGCGTTGTGCTATTAAAAAAAACTTCATGTCTTCTTGATTACAGACAAAGATCAAACCAACTAGAAGATTGACAATGTGAGCAAGAGCTGAACTTTTATATTTCATAAAATATTTAGAAACTAATTAGAATTTTCGTTTTGAAGAATATAGACATATGATTTTTCGAAAAGAAAAAAAATTTCGCTTTTCATTCTTTAGAATAAAATCATTTTTCTCAATCATGAAAAGGTATGTAATTTTGTTTCTTTTTTTTTGACGTCATTTATCTAAAATTAGTAACGCACTTGTATATAATTTAATATTTAGTGACTGTAGTTTCACATCATTGATCACGTTAATTAGTTCATCATTAGAACGTAATATCTCAAACTTTGTAAACCGATGAAAATATTTTGAAAATGCTAGTGTTTAAATATACTCAGTTGTGTCATATATATATCAATGTCTTTGATTTAGAGAATATTTTAGATGTCCGGAGTCTGAAACAAGTAAATATACGACAAACAAAGAAATCATTAGTCTTGTCATCGAAATTATGCATACCAATCAACAGTTTTAATACATATATATCATCATAGAACTCATGTGATAATAATAATTTAGTCAATGAGATATAATAAAACTGAGAGCATCATCAAACATTAACGAATTGTAGGAACATATCGCTTTTTCTTTAATATGACCTGTACAAGATGTTAAAAGCTTTTCTTGTAATATAAACAAAATTCGAATTGATTTTATAGAAATCTAAGATATTTATAATTAGTTGATCAATTATCAAATTCTTTAAATAATGATATATCATTATTATTCAATCTTAATTAATTATTAATTTATATTGTACATTTTTAATTAAATGATCAATGCATTATAGTTTTTCGTATGAAGATAGTTGATAAGCATCGACAGAGGATTCGTAGTAATAACCTTCGCTATGTCTTCTTCTTATCATTTCTTTCGTTTTCTTTTTTGTGCGAACAGCTGGTTGTAAATGCGTTCTTATTCGTAATTTGAGAATGTTGTACCCGGATGATTTCATTTTGTTTTTTTTTGCTTAGATAGACTTTATCAATGCCTGTAAAGGATACAGAAAGTCGTCCGGAAATTGCTCGATTACCAACTGCACCAGTAATGAAAATTTGAAATAAAAAAAAGTCGACAAACAAATTTTTTCTTTTTATTTATGATTTAGATTTCTTCTCAAGATCGTTATGAACCACCAGATAATTTTTTAGAAATTGAAGTTGTAAATCCATTAACTCATGGTTTAGCTGGTAAACGTTATACTGATTATGAAATTCGAATGAAAGTAAAAATGATTTTTTTTCTTTTTATTTTTATAATTTTTTTAAATAATTTTATTATTTATTATAGACTAATTTACCTGTATTTCGATTAAAAGAATGTTCTGTACGTCGTCGTTATTCGGATTTTGATTGGTTACGTAAAGAACTTGAACGAGATAGTAAAGTAAAAGAAATAATTAATAAAATTCTTTTTTTATAACAATTTTTTCATAAATAGATTCTTGTTCCACCATTACCTGGCAAAGCATGGGAACGACAGATACCAGCATTTCTTCGTAATAATGATGGTATATTTGATGATGATTTTATTGAAGATAGACGTAAAGGACTTGAGGAATTTATTAATAAGTATGTAGAATATATTTTTTTATTTTTATTAAAATTTGTTTATAAAATATTATTTATTATCTAGAATTGCTGGTCATCCATTAGCACAAAATGAACGTTCACTTCATGTTTTTCTTCAAGACGAAAAAATTGATTATGACACATATTTACCAGGCAAAGTGCGCAATGGATAAAATGCATAAAAACAAATTTTTCTATTTATGTATTTGTATGTTTTTCTTGTGTCTTTTTTTATTCTCTATTGGTAACATTTGAGAATGGAAAAAAAAATATTAGGAAAAGAATACAAAAAAATGATTCAATTTTTCATCTTTGTTATTTTTATAGTTGATTATTTTTTTTTTGTTCTATGCACAATTCATTGTTAAGCACCTATTCACATCAAGGTGATTTTTCAACTTATATTTTATCTATACGTTTATGATTATGTACAAATTCCTCAATATGAATTATGCTTAATACTAATAAAAAAAAAAAAGGGTATTCGAAATAATGAATCATAACTAGAAGAAGAAAAAAAAACAAAGAAGATGAAAGCAAACTTGAACAGATAACAGTTATCTTTTTTACGTAGTTAGTAAGACGAAAGTCTAAAGTTTCTTTCAACAAAAGACTAGATTTATCATGTATAGAGTTTCGCTGAATGAACTTGATGTAATATAAAGTTTAAATACAATATTTCTATCATAAATATAGAAGCAATCAAGATTTACAAAAAAAAAGGATTGTAGAAAATTAAACTAAATAAAAGATGATTATTTTATTATTTTTACGAATTAAAATATTCTTCTATTAAAGATAATTTTTCTTAATATAAAATTGAAAAAAATTTTATATTACATATACAATCAATATGACACAATTTTAATCATATCTTCATTAATAATATGATAAATGACATAACATCAACATAAGATTTCTGTTTAGTTGTTGATAATTATAGATGTGTAAAATACATAAGAAATGATGAAGAATCTTCTATATGTATCGCGTATTTATTATCGAAATGTTAATAATCTTTATTTGCATGAATGAGAAACGTTTTGGTTTTGACATCTTCGTTTTCATCGTATGACTATGTCAATAATGTTATAAACTAGAATCAGTAAGAAATATATGTATAAATGAAGAGAAATCATTTCAAATATTATCATTTTCTTCTATTTGTAATCTCGTAACAAAAAAACAGGATTCTATTTCATTTGATTTAATTAGACAGATCTAACTCATAAATCTACTGGCATTACTCGTATATATTTTCACATTATACTACCAAAGAAATCATTGATATTTATAGATGATTGTTTGATGCACTTCCTGGTATGTAACATATAAATAAAATATCTCGATATAGGCTACAAATTTTTGATAAATACCATGTATGTATAAACTATAAACAGATACCAGACTGCAAATTCATGTTTACCAAACTGTTAAATGTATCATTATATTATTGATTTTAAATTGTCATATGTGTTTCATCAATATCTTCTTATTATATCTACAAGAATCCTGTCTCTCAATATACTTCTGATTTATTTATTTAATATTAGCTACGCTATTCTATCACAAGCTGATTATTGTCAATATTGATCTCGTTTTGTTTGTTTATTACAGATCGTCACATTTATTCAATGTTTATTGTCATATATTCGATCGATAAATACAGACAAATAGATATAAAAGACGATTTGTTTGCTCTTGGTGTAAAAAGAAAAAGAAAAAGAAGACATATCAACGGAATAAACAAGTATGGAAAAAATAGATGTTATGTCAGTGATTATTGTCTTGCTCTCTTTTCTTCTCTATTTTTTTTTCCGTTAATGACGTCAATAATGTTGGTTAATGTATAACTTTTGATTGCAAAAACAGAGTGTAAAAAAAACCAGGCAACTGCTGTTGTTGTCAGTGTTACTCCTCCATCTTATCAATTATCTTAATTTACAAAATGTCACAATATTTTCTCACTGAAGCAATACGCAAATATTCCATGCATAGATACATATATATATAAATCCGTATAGACATAGATACATATTGATTTTTTTTTTTTTGTTTAGAAAAATATATGAAACAAAACAAGATTTAATCGAAGAGTCGATTTCGACAATGGTTAAGTATAGATTTTTTAACTTGAAAATTACGCAAAGTTTTTAATTGTATTCGTTCATTTGTATTTAAAATAGTTTCACAACGTTGTTGTAATTTATTAAGATTTTCACGTATATTTATATTATGACAATCAATTTTTGATCGTATTTCTAATAGATTTATTTCATGTTTAAGTTTAGTACCAATTTCAATTAATTCATTATATTCATTTGTAGAATTATATGAAATTTTTTTTGCCATTTGTAATAATTCATTAGCTGTATTTTTCATTCGTTCAATAGCACATAAATAAATTTCAATACGTACAGAATATTTTGCTATTTCCCATATATGATTTTGTAAATCAAGTAACATTTGTTCATTTCGATCATCTAAAATATCTTGACGTTGTTTAACAGTTAATAATATACGATTCATATGACGTATTTTATCTTTATATTCTTTTAATTGTTCTGGTCCACCTTGAAATGCATTAAGATCAATTGTTATTGTACGAAATGTATCTTTAACTTTAGTTAATTCATTTTGTATATCACGATTAAGAGCATCGAATCGATTACGATTATATGGTGATAATAAACGACGTGTACCTTCACTTACAGTAGACTCTTCTGAAATAGTTATTGATTGAAAATCATCATGCGAAGAACTTAAACTAGTCATTGTCGATGTTTACTTATGAATTTATATTGAAATTGAAAGCAGTGCGGGCCACAATGAGCCGGTAACTGCTGTCATACATTTATTATTAAAGAAGAAAAAAAAAAAACAAAAACAATACACAAAAAAAACAATTTAACGAATAATCGGCGCGTTCAGAAATTTATAAAAAAAAAAATTTACAAATGATTAGTATCGTAGTTACAAGATTATTTTATATTAATAATAAATTGAAAATATAATTCGATTGACAGGATGAAGTATTTTGATGATAAATGTTATTTCATTTAGGGATATTATGAAGAAGAAAAAAAGTACGAAATAAGGACGAGAATATAAGAAAAAATTTTGTGAGAGCTGGGAAAAGCATCAAATCTCCATTATTAGTCGTTAAGTTTAAACATCTGATAAAGAAAAACATTTTTCACAGATTATCTATCCATTATTTAACAAACTAGTAATACATCTTGATGGATCATCAAGACATTGAGATTATTGCTTTATAGCAAAAATTTGAATGTTAACGTCTGTTTTTTTTTTTTTTGTTAGATAAGTATAAAAACAAACGAAATAGAATAATCGAGGTCGAATCGAGATACTTCAGCATTATCTATCAAGAAGAAAATCATTAATCGATTAGTGTAAACAAGAAAAACTATACAAGAACTAATTGTTCTCAAGAGAGCAGTTTTTCAGAATTGTGAAGATCCAAAAAAGAACATTACAATTTTGATCATTATATAAAACTTCATACGTATTAGATGGTTTTGTTTCTCGTTCTAGATCAATGTTACTATTTCTACACTATTAAAACGATGTCAATTATAATCACTATTGTTATAAACTATTTTGTATCGATATATTAATTATTAAACGAAGTAGTTATCAATATGATTTTACATGTACACCTTGTTGAATTATATTAATTCCACTGTAAATCTTACGAAGAATGATAGTGAATATATCGTCTTCACTCATTCATCATCATTGTCGTCATCGTTTGATATTATATCGAGTATTTTATTAATTTTAATTCTTTCTGTCTTCTGCCTTTTGGGTGTTATTTTTATGATGTTTGGCCCCATGATGCGATCGGAAGCTTTGAAACGTGTTGATAATTATATATTTGGTCAAGAACTAGAACGAGAAAATCAAGATGATGGTGACACTGACAACGGTGACACATAAATTTATAATGTTGCAAATTATATTGCAGACTCGTGGAGTTTTTTTTGAATTTTATTTTTGTAAAAAGAATTTATCGAAGTTTCAAAAGTTCTAATTAACAACACAACAACAGTTTTAAATAAAAAAGTTTCGATCGAATCAACTATTGAAGTTAGATTGAACAATAACAAAAATATTTGAGGTCTTTACGATCAACATAGCAGATCAAAATCAGTATATACTACATTAATTTCTATTCAGTGGTGTGTCTCTAGACAGACAAAGTGTGACAACAAAAAAAATTAAACGAATTCAAATAGTAAAGAAAGAAAATTTTTGGCTAATTCCATACTTTTGTTAGCATTAACGTTCAAACACGATATTCTTTTTCAGCAATGTTGTAATTCATATCCACAATAGCATTTGTCTTAATTATTCTTAATGGACAAACTAGCTAAAATATGAAATCATCTTATACATCTTTTGTTAGACTTGACAATGACAGTAAACTACTTGCATTCGAGTGGCACGTTAATGTATTTATAGTTTTACTATTTAATAATGTTGTTTTTTTTACTAGTAAACAAGGAATAATTTGAACGATTATACGAGTTAAATCACCCATCTTTGACAGTTTCTTTGATGCATGTATTTGCTGTTGAGAGCAACCACTTTTCTGCATTTTCTTTTTCTTATCTCTGTCGCATGTTTGCGTATGTATTACTATGTTCGAATATATTGTTCATTACTGTGTGAATGCCAATCAATCACTTACACTTATGCTTTCTTCTCCTCTTCTGTTGTGTTATTCGTTCCTTCAATCAAAGTACTTATTGAACTGTATTTTACAATGGTAGAAATTTGTTATGTGTCTATTCTATCAAAAATAAATTAGACTCAGTAGTATTCAATTAAATCAACAGATCCACTTTTTTGATGATTCCATCAATGAACATGTTGTATGAACTCATTACAGTTTTATATATGACATGCAATGAATTTTTACATAAGATTTCATAGTGCGACTGATTTAACAAGGTGATTTGTTCATAAGACATATTTACGAAGCCACATAAACGTAGTGAAGGCCGAAAGAGAAAACCTGAAAAATAAATATAAAGTACAATTGTTCTTGAAAACATTGATCATAATTACCATGTAACGATGTATGAAAGGTGTTCATTGCGCAGTTGAATGTTTGTTTGACTACCGATTGGACCACCAGGAACAGATGTGCCTAGAACAAGATAATATTTCGAGATCTATTAATGTTAGCTTATCATATTGATAAACAATTATCTTGGATAAATAAGTATTTTAAAACAAAAATTTCTTTCTCATTTTTTCAGTTGCATGATTATATATTCATAATCTTCATTCTTTCAATGAACTTTTATACCTACGAAAAAAGGATTTGATATGACGATATGCAACCTGTTTCATATAACACAACAACTAATCATAATAAAAATGCACATTCATAATGTGTTGATACTTGCCCTCAGAAACTGTCTATACAACTCGAGAAACACAAATATGAGATTTAGAAACAAACGATTTATTGTTTTTCTTTGAAAAAAATACAGTAATTATTTTTTCGCGTTTTGCTCTCATTTTTTGATAGTAAATATGATATATGTAAACTTCTATTATTAGTATAAATTCAATAAAATTAGAAAAAATGAAAACTTTCACAAAATTATGTAAATTACTTTTAACTTCATCAATAAAAATGGGTGCCGTTTGAATAGCAGCTGCCATTTCAGCTACATCACGTACACGCCAAATATTTTTCAATGGTTCATTTTTATTCCACATTGCATGTAACTAGAAATATACAAAAAAATAAGTATCAGAATATTTCTTTGTTTTCATTATTGAAAATAACTCACATAATCTGTTGATCGAAGTAACCCAATAATCTCATGTTCATCTTCAATCTAAAAAATAATATATACAACAATATATAGTATATATATATATGTCATTTGTTTTTTCAAGACTTTTTGTACCTGTCCAGCACGTCGAGTAGATGGATCTCGTAAATCGAATGGAACATAACCACGATTGACAAGAATATCAAAACTACAAACGTTTATATTAAGAAAAATGAACACATAAATAATTATTTACTTTCGATTTGCAACTCTAAATGGTGTGATTACATGTGCACCAGGTACTCCTGAAGCACGTGATTGTCGTGGACCAACTTGATTCTCACGTTCAACGAGATCAAGACGTGAACGAGGTTCAATAAGAATTTCTCGTGAATGATCGAATTTACCTCGAACACGAACTGGATAGTATTCTAATTCAGGTAAAATATCTAAACTATAATAGAAAAAAATTACATGAAATTTTCATTTCTTATTTATAAAATATGAATGAGGAAATTTAAATGAAATAACAAACACTTTGTAGTATTTCTTCAATAATAAATACTAACTTTTCAAGTAATGATATTGGTTCAGCTTGTGTACGTGATTTTAATGTTTCAATTAAATTAATTTTCCATTTTCGACGACTAACTTGCCAACAACCTAATGCAAATGTACTTACTGGAATGATCTAAATGAATCAAATTTTAAATATGTCAAAAGTTAGAATTTTTTTTTTTAAATATTTGAAATACTTTCATAAACATACGAGTAAAAAAAGAGCACCACCATCAAATTTATCTTTTCGATTTCGTTTTGTTAATGTAAATGATCGATTATTTGATTGATATATTGGTTTACTAATATGAATATTTCGAAATATTGATAATTGATTTGATATGTAAGGTCGAAAGAAAAGAATTTGTCGTGATATCATCTAAAATATAATAACGAATATATTTTTATTTAAATAGATGTTATAAAATAAAAATAAAAAAAAGAACCAATTGACAGTAAAATTTATTTATTTATTGAATAAAAAATAGAAAAATATTGCTTGAATTAAGTTAAATAATAAAAAAAAAAAAACAAATAATATGTAGTTAAGATTTTTGATGAAAATATTTTTCAAGTACTGGAATAATTTGTTTTTTACGACTAAGTCTTGATCCAAGATCAGCTATATGATGTTTAATATTAACTTTAAATGCTTCTTGTACAACTTTTTCTTCAATATCATCAGGAATTAATGTTAAATTTTTTTCTTTTATTATATCAACAATTGAAAATAAAATACCTTTTAAATTATTTCGTTTTTTTTCTTCTTTCATTTCTTTAAGTAATTCATCTTTTCGTTCAAGCATTTTATTCATATTAAATGTTTCACCTGTACCTATTCCCCATGTTTCATTATTAAAAGAATATGTTTTATAATCAAGAAGAAGAATTTGTTCTGTTGAAAATCCATTTAAATCACTTTTAGCTTCGAACATTTGATGAGCATATGATTTAATATCATCTATTTTGGCAAGTGGAACAAGATATTCTAATATTTTTCGATCATCATTTGTTGTTGTAGGTGATCTAGATAGGAATTTAAGACATTTTTTTTCAGGTCATTGTATAGTCTAAAGTATTATCTATTTATTATCAAAAAAAAGGTCATCAATTGATCCATGCTGTTTTCAATTATATTATGTCCATATGTTAGAAACATTATTCTAAAAGAGTTTGGGCTGATGAAGATTCTTTGAAAAGGTTATGCCCATTTTACCGAACAAGAGAATTTCAAACTGATATTTTGTTCACACATGTAGTTCGGAACATTTAGAATGTTCTAATAATTACGAGAAGTAAATATGAACAATATTTCGAAGTGAAATTCTGTTATTCAATTTTTCTGTGTTATTGGAAAAAATCGTAAAACGTTCATAGCTTTCGAAGGAAGTTTTATCAATCAAAATCTTGTTGGAATAATATCTCCAATATATATCATTGAAAACAACGTGAATCAATTGAGAATCTTTCGTCGTGAATACATTTTAGGATTTTCAAACCAACTTTTTTTTTATCGAAAAAACTGCCGCATTTCTTCAGCTTAGTATATCTGATCGAACTGAAACTTTTTTCACATTTACTACACAAACGGTTTGAGATAGATATCAGTTTTTTTTATTGAAAAAAAACACACCTATCCCAAACAATAATTCCAGCTAGATCGAACATAGCATTTCGAAGAAACGTAAATGAAAATTGGAGCCCCTTTGTGAATCTAGTATCTCATAGAAGATAGCATTTGAAAATTTTGAGTTCATGGTAACTTCTACTCTACTTTTTAAGATCTACTTGCGTTAAAAGTTTCAAAATTCTTTGTTATTTATTATTTTATAAATTACCGAAAATGAAGTGTATCACTAATAATAGCACTAGTTAATAGAAAAGCCATTTTTTGATCAATATTCAAATTATTTTCACGATATAATTTTGTTAAAATTGTTGCCGTACATCCAACAGGTTCAATACGTAAATAAATTGGTTCTGAAGTTGTTAAATCACCTAATTTATGATGATCAATAACATGAGTAATGCGCATTTTATTTAAATTTTTCATTGATTGTTGACCTAAAGTTAAAATCAAATGATGAAAAAAACAAAAACAAAAAAAAGATTAAGAATAATCAAATCAAATCATTTTAATTACTTTCATTATGATCAACTAAAGCAACTTCTGTTCCATTTGGTATATTATCAGGTAACATTTCTGGTTCTTTAATATTAACTGTTTTAAGTATAAATTTTGTTTCATTATTGAGATTACCAAGACGATAAGCTTTAGCATTAATATTCATTTGACGAAGAAAATCACTATAAACAATTGCTGCTGTTATAGCATCTGTATCTGGATTCCGATGACCCAAAACAATGATTTCTTTATTGTTATTTTTTACATTTTTAATTGATGAGCAAGTTCGATTAACTATATGATCTGAAAGAAAATTAGATTTATTTAATTTCATTCTCTATTTATCTTGAAAATATTAAAAGCATTTTTTGTCAAATTAAAATTTCTTTTAAATATATTGCAAAAGTTCGCTATAAAAGCAATATCAATTTTTTTCTTTCTTAATGATAATATGGTTATTTTGTTTTTTTTTCTCTATTTTATTTAAATTTTTGGTTAGTACGAGATAGAAAATAAATACTTATCTTATGCATTCATAATAGATTTTAGTTAAGCAAAAAGCAAAATATATCAGATTCACAAAAATACCTACATTTTAATAAAAACTTTGAGATTGATAGAAAAAATCTATTTGTTATTGTATTCATATTCGAAATAATCTCAATTATTTTATCTATAAAACATAGTTAGATATATTTCATAATCTTTTGATATTATTGCAATTTTATCCATATGTTTTAACTATTCAAAAAAAAAAAGAACATTCGTTCATCATTCTTAAACTTTATATAATAATCTTAACAAAAAAAAGAAAAACAAAGTATAATAACAAAATGAGAGAAATAAAACAAAAACAAAAAGAAAACTGTATCTATACATAAACATATCCTATATGATTTACTATGATGAATTTATGTCAAAAAAGTTGACTACAAAAAAAAACAAAATCAAAGATGTATACACTGTCTCAAAATGGAATGAATATATTACATGAGTATATTCAAAAAACAAATAGACTATATATATCTGAACATGCACATATATATAAACAAGTAAATAAATACTATTTTTATATTTTTAACGTTGAACAAGTTGTGTAAGAAGTGCATTTGTTGTATTAACTGCTGCAATAACTTGTTCAAGTAATTGATTTTGTCGACGTTGTTCAATAATCATAGTTGTTAAATTATCATTAAAATTACTATTATTATTTTGTTCATTAGTAGATAATGATTTAGTTTCTATATTCAATACACTTGACAAATTCGTACTTGTAATAACTGATGGTGATGATACAATATTATTACGAGTTGTTTCAACAAATTGTTGAGATTCATTGACCGTTGATTGTACGGGTAATGATACTGAATGAACATCTAAACATATATAAGATTGACAAAGTAATATTATCATTGATTAAAAAAAAAAAATCTCATTCGAGTAGAAAACAATTGATCGATTTACTAGTGCAATTCGAATTCTATCTTTCGAAAACTAGACATATTCTTATCAATCTTTAAATCTATGAATATTATACTTAGGGCAAATCAAAAGTTCGTAAAACGGTTTTAAAGAACCTTGTCGGATAAGGTAACCTATTCCGAAATGAAAAAGCAAATATACCATGTTGTAGAGCTTTTTGAGGCGCGTCGAATGGTATATAATAAATCTTGTTTTCATAAGACTTTGAAGGAACTAGAGTCAATTTACTGATAAACGACTACTTACCACCCTCACCTAAGTATGATAGATTACTGAATATTGTGGTCCTTGGGATTAGTCGAAAGTATTTGTAAAATATTTTTTCTCACATACGATTTTGCAGAGTTTTTGACGGGCTACAACCTCATATGTGTAGCATCTCCAGTCATCTTGTCAGTGTGGGTGAGTAGTCGTCTATCAGTAAATTGACTTTATTATATACCATTCGACGCGCCTCAATAAGCTCTACAATAGATATATTTGGTTTTTCATTTTGGAATAGGTTACCTTATCCGACAAGGTTCTTTAAAACTGTTCTACGAACTTTTGGTTTGCCCTAAGTATTTTTTAAAACACGATTGTTGAAGTATAGGAATAAAAACTTAAGTTCTCATCCTTACACATCACAATAGACGCTAGCTAGAGATTATCACAAATTGTAAGAAATATTTTAGTTACTGATCATGATAAGCTATCACAGGTTGTATATCAATAATGTCCTCTTTATAATTCCATATTGCATAGCTGGAAGATTAAGTGGAAACATAAGGAAAAAATGTGCTTTGAATGAAACAATCTCTTTATAGACTATAGGATTTACGAAATTTCTGTAAAACCACATCCGCAGCTCATATTTCAGTTATAATCAATTCTGATATCTTTGAAAAGTTTTATGAACTATCTTTCAATTTGCAAAACTTACTTTCATTAAATGTTTGTGAGGTATTTTCATCAGTCATTGGTGGTGGTGGTGGTGTTACCATTTTAGAAATATGTTCTTGAATTGATTCAATTGGTTCTTTTGGTATCTTGAATAAACAAAAAAAAATCAAACATATTTATAAATTATAAACAATAACAAACTTCATTAATTATTGATGTAATTTGTATTTGTTGTTCTTTTTTTTGACGTAATTCAAATATATATGTACTAAGAAATTTTTCATTATGAATTAATTCAACAAAATAAATATCATGATCTTTTGAAAAAATTTTCATATTAAGTCGTTCTGTTTCAAAATCTCTTAAAAGTATATAACGTTCTTCATCAGTTAATTTAATATTAACTAATTTTATTTGTACACTTTGCCATGGAATATTTCGTAAAATATCTGGACATTGACTAAGACGATCTATTGAAACAATTTCTTCATTACCAAAATCAACAAAATATACATGAAAACCAGTTTCTAACAAAAACAAAAAAAAAATTTATTTTACAACAAAAAAAAAACAAATTTTTTTTTTTTATACCAGAAACATTTTTAATCCATGCTCGATACCAAAGATTATCACCTTCATATTGTGCACAAACAAGCATATTTGATATTGGTTGTTTAATTAATGGTTGTTTATTTATATTCCAATCTTTAAGTATATTCATAATAATTGAAAGACAATCAGATATTAATAATACATGAAAACATTCAGATTCTAAATCAACAGTTGTTAATTGTACAGAATAAATTTCTGATAAATTTATTTCAGGTTTATTTATTTCATTATCGAAAGATTCTGAAATCTATTTTAAAATAGAAAAATAAAAATTAGATTGAATGGCTTGTTTATTTTATTACTATTGTTGTTGAGGATAATGATTGTGGTAATATTGCACGTATTTCAGCATTTAAATCTCGTTTATCTAAATTAAGTTGTACATATGGAATATCATTTTCAATACGTAATACAATCATTTCAAGTTTAACATCAAGAACTTAAAAAATATGAAATAAAAATTTTAATAAAAATTTTTTTTTTGTTTTTAACTATACCTAATATTTCAAGTATAGCATTTGTTTGTTCATCAGATAGTTTATTTTCAATTGATATTCCATCCAAAATACATTTAACACATAAAATAGGATCTTTATAATATCTAGATAAATAAAATAAAAAAGATATTATTGAGAATTACTATAAATTGAAGAAATGAAATTAATCCTTAAGAGTCGAAGTGGCTTCCGCTTACGAAAAAAATGAGAATCTAATTAGAAAAAACAGAGATTATGGACCCTTAGTATACTCATACTATAGTTAAAAATAATTACCTTCTTCTTATTCTCAATCTATGCAACCTTCTTTGGCAGGAATATCCATCCCTGTAAAAATTCGGAATTTCAATCTGAAACTTTGCCTTTAGATAATACTTAATATGCTCCGAAATTTTCACTTAGAACAGATGTTTTCTTGCTGAGATATTCAAAATCCAAAAATCAGCTAAATTTTGCTAAAAACTTCAACATTCTGTATCTCGCGAAAGAAACAACAATTGTTCCTAAAAATTTTGAAACTTCCTAAACACTACTAGGTCTATGTATGAGCCAAGTTTCATATTAGAAATACATTGTTTTGATTCTCACCGATGATCATGGCACAATCTGTCAGTAGATCGGTTAAAAGATTCTAGAACATTGACATTGAATAGCTTGATGATAGACTTAAGAGTGTAACGTAAAATAAACTACACTGTATGTCGCATATCCAACTTTAGGGAAGAAAGATGTTATTGAAAAAAGTCATCAGTCCTAAAAGATGTTTTACTATGCCTGACAACCACCTGAATACTACATTTTAGTCTAGGTATGATCTCGAAAGTCATATCAATCCAGAAAAATTTTTAAAATCTAGATAAATATTTACTCATTTGGTAATGGACGAATTTCAAGAATTGAATCACACCAACCCGTATTACCCCTTAATTTAAAAGTAAATATATAAAAAATAAAAAGTAAAATATATTTTACCAATCAATATATTGAACATGAACACGATTTTCATCAATTTCTAATATACGAGCTCGATACCAATCACCATTAAAAAGTGCAGCACAAAATTGTCCAACAACTAATCTAATAAAAAGAAACAAAAAAAAATCACTCCTTCCATAGACTATATATCAATATCTATATGAACTAATTATTTCCTCGTTGTATTTTTTTAAGAATTAAATAAAAAAGAAAACGGATGAAAAAATTATTTTTTTTTCTTTTTACTTTGATTTATAAGAATTTGCTTGAATTTTTGTTAATTGTTCATGTTTATTCATTTGTGTTATAAGTAATGTTGCATTAACATAATCATCTAATGTAGCTACATATATTATATTAGGTACTTCAAGATTTGATAAATAAACACAATAATTTTTATTTATTATAAATAAATCATGTTCACGTATATTCATTATTAATTCTAAATAATAAAAAATTTTTCTTTTCTTCATACCAAAAAAAAAATATATATATATTATTTTTACCATTACGTAATGAATTTTTATCATTTTGTTGTTCAATATTTGTATTATTCCATAATGTTTTATTATTAACTAATGTATCTGATTCATTTATATTTAAAGGTGTATTATTTGTTTTTAAGCGTATTGTATTTATTGGTGAATGTTCATTAGTTGATCGAAAACCATTAAATCGATTTTGAATATTCGATGATGATATATTATTATCTTCATGTAATTCACCATTAGTACGACTATTGATATTAAATTTTCAAAAAAAAGATTTTTGAATAATAAACTTATTACTCACAATCCATTTTGTGATCGATCAATATTATTATTACCCAATCGTGTCTTAAAAAAAAACCCATTATTTAAAATAATAAAATTTAATATATTTTTACTGTTGAATGATTAACACGTAGAGTAAATCGATCAATAATAAAATTATTCATAGTTTCAACAGCTTTAATACAACTATCTGATTCAGCATAATTAACAAAACTAACAAAAAAAGAAAACAAAGAAATATTTCTTAATTAAAAATTTAAATCCTACCCACAACTACCATCAAAATTTGGATTATTTGGTAAAATTTTACTTGATATAATACGACCAAATTTAGAAAATAATTCTTCAAGTTGACTCTAACAAAAAAAAAAAAAACAAAAATCCAATGATATATTAAAATAATTTTTTATTCATATGAAAAAAATTTTACTTCAGTATAATTTGTTGGTAAATTTTTTATAATAATACTATTAATACGTCTTTAATTAAAATTAAATTTTAAATAAATAACTTTGTTTTTTGTTTTCTATATTTACCTTCCGTAATCGTTCATAGTTGAACTTTTAATTTTATAAATTGTAAAAAAAAAAGAAATGGGGAAAAAATATCGATATTATATTAAATTTACCACGATAGAGGTATATAAGAAATATATTTATAGAATGATCAATAAATGGATTGGTTAAGTTCTACCAAACCAAAAGAATCATAGTTAACTTCGTCAAAACAAAAATAGAAGCGGCGATAATGAGAGAAAAAAAACACGTTTGTGCATTTTTTTTTCTGTGTTCTTCATTTTTCAATATAACATCTGACTACAAAATTTGTTACATTTTTTTTCAAGGCGAATCAATTAGCGACAGCTGTACCTCATCGTAGACAAATACAGAAGAAAAACCACAACTAGTTGACAGACCTTCTTTTTTAATATAGATTCTTGTCACATACGAAAAAGAGAGGTATTGATTAATTTTTTTTTGTTTTATACAAAAATATTCATTATCTTACTGTTTTTTTATAGATTATATTTGTTCCTCTTTTTCAAAAATAAAATATAATTTTTCAATATGTCTTTCTTCAGTCGACTATTTAAATTTCGAATATTCGTATGTTATTTTGTTTTTCTTTGAATATTATTAAAAAAGAAAAAGTCGATTAATTTAATCTTATAGAAATTTCGTACGACTCTTGCCGAAGAACTTGAAGATCTTCATTCAGTATGAATAGTTTTTTGAAAATTAATTCTCTTTATTTCGTTTTTTCTTTTTATTTTTAGGAGTCACTCCATTTACAGCATAGTTTAACTGAAATACGTCTGCTTCAACGAAAATGGACGAAATTATTTGCTATCTATGCTGTTATTGCGTATTTAATTGTGAACATTGTTTATTTTACTCTTTTTCTTTCACATGATTATATTGTTCGTACTTATGCAGTTCTGTTTTCTTTAACACTTGGAGCTTTGTAAGTATTTTTTTTTCTTTCTTGTAAAAACAAAAAAAAAAACCTCTTGATATTGATTTATATTAAAAACAAACAGACTTTATGGAATACATTGGCTTATCTGTTGGTATTTTCGAACTACTATTCAAATGAAAGGTCAGTGAATATATCAGATAGAGAGAAAAAAAAGTCTTATTATTATTTCGATTTTGTAGAAGATCGATTAGCATTGTTCAAAGATCGAAAACAAGAATTGGTAAAAGAATTATATATATATATATAATTTCTATTAGATATTTGTTGATTTTGTTTTTTTTTTTAGATTGAAGAAGTAAAAAATAAGGAAACATATGCAGTAGCTAAAAATATATTAGAAAAATATGGTGAAACAGTAACATCAGAAGTTCGACCAACACAAGTGGAAAATAATGATAGAAGTATGTCGAGAAAAAAAGAAACATAACGAACATGTATATTTGATGAAATATAAGAAATAAAACTTCAATTGATTAGATAAGAAATGGACTTTATATTTGTTATTTATAGATCTACGTCAACGTGTATCAATCAAACCAACACCACCCGGTTCCAATAAATCTTCTACTCCTGGTAGAATATGTTCTTATTTTCATATAAAAGTTAACTACTGAATATTTTCTTTTAGTTCCATCACCTAATATTGGTACATTAGAAACGTTTAATCCACAAGGATCAGCAACTAATGGACCAAATCGTCCAACTTGTATGTATTTTTTTTTGTTTAATATGATTCTTGGAAATTATAGTTTTAAATATTATATAGTTAATGCTACACCTGGTAGATTACCACGAGCAGTTTTACCACCACAACGAACATTCTTGGGAACAATTCTGGATGCTATTGTAGGTGATGGTCCATCGAAACGGTGAGTTAATTATTTTTATTTTTTTATTTTTATATTAGAATGCAAAATCGGTTGGAGTTTTGCATATTGTAGTTTAATATGTGACAAACGTTTACATGAACGATGGAAATTTCGATTTCGGTAGAAAGTTATTATATATAGGATGAGGGTTTTTCTCGTTCCAAAGGTTTAAGGATTTATTATTTGCTTTATTTATTTTCTTTGTATTAAATAAATTTAATTCATATTTGTTTTTGTTTTCATTTAGCTATGCATTAATCTGTAAATCTTGTAATAGTCATAATGGTTCGTTTTTCTCTTAAAATTTAATAAATATAAGAAATGAATGTGTTTTTTTTTTTTATCTAGGGATGGCATTAGAAGAAGAATTTGAATATATATGTAATATTATTAATAATAATTTAATATTAAATAATAATTTTTCTATATTTAGCTTTTCGTTGTGCATATTGTAATTATTTTAATAGTGCACGTAAACAAAAGCCTGTCTTTCAAGGTAATATTGTTGCACATGATCCTCAAATAATAACAAGTCAATCACAAAATGAATCTAATATTGAACATAGAGAATCATCTAATTCTAATGAAGGTATTAATTTTATTTTATTTTGTAAATAATCAAAAATTTTACTTGTTAAATAGATAATATATCAAATAATACAGATTCGAATGTCATACGTCGATCAATTAATATCCCAGCTTCAGAAGAAACTAATGAATCTCAATTTCGTTCTACATTAGTTGAAAAACAACGAGAAAATAATCTCACATCATCATCATCCGAAGAAAATTGATCGAAATAAATAAATAACAGTAATATTTATTCTTGCCTGTAATCAAGCATCTTTATCTCGAACATTTGTGCAGTAATTTATGCATTTTATGAATCAAAAAATTATTAATTAACATACCAAACAGTGAATTTCTTTTCTTTTTTTTTTCTTTTTTTTTTAATTACTGGTGGTTATTCCTGTATATTTTGTGCTTCTATCTTATGAAATAAAATGAAAAATGAATCTCATATTATCATAACTTATCTGATGCAATAATATTAATATTTGCATCGTTCATAAGAAAAAAAAAAATTAAAATATATAATCAGATAGAATATCTTTCTGTTTTCTTTTTTGTCTAGTTTTATTATAAATCTACAAGTAATTAAATAGTTTTGAATAAAAAAATTCTTTTTTTTTGTATAAATTTAATTACATTGTTTTTAAGTGTCATCTTCTGTCGATGAGAATTTGGAAAAACAATTGTCAATAGAAGAAAAATTTAATAAGAAGTATGTTATAGTCAATATAATTTTTTATGTTAATATATTAATAAGATAAAAACGTTTTAAATAAGATTCAATACAGTATAAAATATTTTCAGAATGCATTCTCATTTTAATGTCTAAAAGTTAAATAGTTAAATTGAATCATTAGACTATTTGTGGTTGCTTCTTTTTTTTTAGTGAATTAAAGCAACGACTGAAAGCTGAAGAACACAAGTACAAAAATAAACAATTATACAACAGTACAAATGGTGAAGTAACTTCTCGTAATGATCAAGAACTTAATTCTCATGTAAGTCTAAGTTTTTTACCTACAGAGTAAAAAAAAGAAACAGGTCTTTCATATTTTCCTGCATGAAAATTGGTACAAGATTTACCTATTAAAACAGAATGTAACTGTTTTAAAGTCTTCATCCAGAGATATTTTTCATGATATATAGGCAAAAGTATAAGGGGAGGTCAGAATTTTGAATCGGGTCAAAACTATCAAATGGACTAACTTTCATAAAAAAAAGTGCATTAGTTTTGAAGAAAGTTTTTTCGGGATATCAGACTTTTAACATATAGACCCTTCTCCATTGGTGGAGTGTAGATCATTTCGAAAATACAAAGTTTTCTGAAAATCTAAAACCTTTAGGAAAAATTCGATAGTTTAGTTATATTCAAATCTTTTTACAGTGTTTATTAGAACACTATAAAGTATCTATAGCCCAAAAAAAAATCATTGATATCGGAAGAGGCATTGAAAAGAGGTTTCCTCATTAGCAGTATACATTTTTATTAATTTCTGTAGGTGGTAAAATTTAATTTAATTTATATAAGTATAAAAGGTCTAATACTTTTTTTTATTCTAAATAGGACGTGTATATTCAAAGCATTCTTCAAAACGTAAACTTTATTTCTATGATGTGCATAGTGATTCAATTAAAATTCAAATAATAGCTGATCTACGGTAAAACTCTAGCTAAACCATTGATAACATATTTGAATATGAAATTATTTATGTGTATTGTATCTGAACTTTATCTTAAAAATACAAATTAATTTTTTTAATAAAAATTTTCTAGATTATTAATATGACATATACTGATTTAATAGAACTAGCAGAAAATTTTATTTCTAGTCTTGTAACAGATGAAAAATTTCCATTAGCAACTGAATTTTTCAATAACAGGTATTGTAAAATATGAAAAATCTTATCAAAATTAAAATATTTTTTTTTTTGTTTTTCTAATAGAATCAAATAAATTTGTTGATAATTTGAATGTAGAAATCCAATTTTTGTAAAACATTTGAATATGGTCTTTCACCAACAGCTGATTGGAGTTCAGGGATTGATCGTTTGACTATGATACTTACTAATACTATTAATATGAAACTAAACTAAAACAAAAATCGAACATAAATTTATTCACATATGATTCAATTAAATATTTCATTCTAGGAATTTTTATTATTTTCAGTTGTTAAATCATACAAAGAAGATGAAAAATATATGGTTTATGTATTTTGAAATATCTAGAAATAAAAATTTTGTTTTCTACTGATATTAATTGTTTGTTTTTCGTTATGTAGCAAAAAAAAAGTATCGAATACATTCTAAAGTTTGACATGATTTTTGTTTTATTGTGTGACGTGTTCGTCCTTTTTTTAAAATAAAACAAATTTATCCTATGAGATAGTCTTCAATATTTAACAAGGGTAGTATCCCAAATGATTAATTTACTTTTAAGTCGAAAATTTGTGCTTTATGTAATCCCTAATGAGTTATGAATATACTGATAAGAGTTCAAACCTTTAGCTTATTCCTGATGAGTTATTACACTCTTATAGCTAAAGTTGTGTTAATATTAAGCAAGAAACTCTTGTTCAAATTTCGACTTTGAACTTTCTATAGGGACTGGGCCCATTGAAAATAGTTTATTATGAAAACGTTAAATATGTTCGTTTTTCTTATCTTAAGATACAATTATGACAAAAAGATGGTCTTTTACACCGACAGCTTTGAGATTAAAGCGTACATTAAGATTTACAATAAACTCTCTTCGTTAATAAAAAAAAAGATGAACTGTAAAAATGTAATATTTCAGCAATCTTTTCCGAAACCTTTGCATTTTCCTTAGAAATGAGACGATCCAATAATTTATTCGAAAAAAAGAAACGTGATTTTCAGGTACAAATAAGGGTTAAACTGCCCCTAAAAAAGATTTTCTAATCCTGCCTCTTATCTATAGTAACGTTATAGAATAAGTAATAGATCATATTATCGTATTTAAATGAAAAAAAAAAACGAGATAATAAAAATATACAAGAAATATAATATGAACATGATTTTGATTATCTGTAATGAACCATAATATATTCTGATCAAATATCTAACTTATTCTTTTTTGTCTTGCATGTTTATAAATTAATAAATGATTAGTTAACTAATAATTATTAATAAAATTATTATGAATAAATTTTACAAGATTATTATTGACTTTGATATTATTTTATATGAATTTGAAAAATAAAACATATTAAATAATAAAATTTTATTCTAAAACTCGTTCTTAACATTATTTTCTCATACGATGATAATTATTGTTAATTTTAAATTTCAATCGTTTAAATAATCTTTAATTGAATTTTTTGTTTTTTTTTAGATAATCTTATCTTAGTTTTTATTAAATATTGTTTTTTTTTAGTTTCATAGAAAAATTAATTTTCTTCAATGAAATTTATTTATATTTCAATATTAATGAAAATTTATTATTGTTGGAATAAACAAAATACATTGTGTTGATTTTTCGGCAAAATACGTTAATTTTCGAAATATTCATTTTTAAAAAAATTTTCAACTGTTTATTGAAAAAGACCTGTAGTGTCGACAATTTTTCGTATATTTAAAACTAAATTTGTAGAGTAAACAAAAAAAAAGCCTGTTGGCTCATCATTTTCAAATCGGTTAAATGAGATTCTTACTATTCTCGAACCAAAAATATTTCTAAGTTCATATTTAGATTTTGATGAAGTTTATAGTTTTTAGCTTGTTTAAAATAAAAAAAAATTGAATTAATTATTTCAAAGATCTTATTTTCTTTTCGAATCTTTAGATGACAACGATACTTACTCGACGTTTAATATCGAATATTTCATTGACTAATAATCGACAATTTTGGAGTTGGCTTAATTTTGTTTGGAACAAGTAAATTACATTAAAACTTAGAAGTTTTACAAAAATTAAAATTATTATTCAGTTCTCAATAATAAAATCTTCAGAAGACTAAGCAAATATAATATGTGTTTAGACAACATAAGACATCTTCGAGTTTTTAGTTGAGATACAACAATTTAATTCAAGATCAATAAATAGTTTGTCTATAATCACATATTGAAGAACATTATTTGCTCTATGAAATGTTTAAAACACGTTCTAGGTGTTGAATAATTAAAATTTTTTCTTAACAAAATTTCATAAACAACCATTTCTTTTTTTCTATTTGAATTGTATCTAATACTCGCGGAAGAAGTCAATAAAAAAATCTTATTAAATAATATTAATACTAATTGTATCTATACAATTTTTCAAGTTGATCTATTTTTATAGATAGTACTTGGTGGAAGAACTAATTGTAAATAAAGAAAATAGACACGTCTGTGTGTATATCATATTTATAGATCAACTATATTTAATGAGTTCTTAAATGTCAAATTAATAAGAACCAACTAGTGCAAAGAATTGTTGAAAAATTGACATAATTATATTTTTTTTTTGTTGGAAAATTTAATTTTAAGACTTGTCATTAATAGAAAAATTCTAGTAAATAAATATTCTATAGATATGATCAAAAACGTGTTCAAGAAATTGGTCCTGATCGTGCTTGTGCTGAATGGTTATTACGATGTGGTGGTTCAGTACGTTTTAAAAATTGGAATTCAATAACATCAAATTATAATGCTATACCAAGTGGTGATCCGAGACAAAATAAAATTGAAGAAATACGTGCTATTAAAGCTTGTATTACATCGGATGGTTTTGCTTATTTAGGTTATTTATTTATTTGATTAATTTATTTAATAGTTTTTTTTGATATTCTTATTGTTCTATAGATGGATTAACTGATTTAAAAAAAATTCATTTAGAAAAATGTGATTTAGTTGGTGATGGTATGTATGAATTTTTTTTTTTTTTTTTTTGAAATTAATAAAATTAATTTTAGGTTCAATTATACGATTTCGAAAAGTAAATGATACATTAGAATCTTTAGTATTAATTGATCTTGTTCAAATAAGTGAAAATGGTCTTGGTAATTTAACTGATTTAAAGTATGTATATTTTATTTTATTTTTATAAAATTAATGTGATTCCTTTTTTTTTTTTTAGAAATTTAAAACAAATCACTTTGGCACGTTTACCCGGTATTAAAAATCGTGATGGAATAATTAAATTATTACATAATGAATTACCGAAATGTACTATTAATTATGATGATAATTATCCATCTGCACCTGAACTTAAAGATAAATGAACAAAAATTCCTTCTTTTTTTTTTTGGTGTGAATGTTTATTGATGTCATACAAATAAAATCTTCATGTCCTTGTTTTAGCTATTGATTGTTCCATTTTTCCTATTCGATCCTTTATAGAAAAAAAGAAAAACATTAAGAATGAAAATATTTTTTTTTTTTGATTTATTACTTCGATAATTTTTACATGTATAGTAGCTTCAATCATACGTTGTCTTAATGCATGAATTCGTCTAATATATTCTTCTATTTCACGATCACCAGGACATTGTTTATAAAGAGTAGCTAGTTCTAAATATAGAAAGATTAAAAATAAATAAATATTAGAACAATAGATCTACCGTCATTGATTGCTGTTAGACAATTACCAAGTGCAAGTTGACGATGTCTAAAATAGAAAAAAAAACGTATTCATTTTGTTCTATATATAGAAACAATAACATACCGAACTTGTTCTACAACTCCATCAAATTCTTGAATAACAGGTACAAGAAAATTGACAAAATCATTTGGAATGGTTGACATTTTATTCAATTCATAAATTGACACTCATCATATCTTTTGTTCTTTTCGACTTAAGGTTTTATTTCTATTGGTTCGTAAATGAGTCGGAGGCTCGGATCAATTATCAATGGTATGAACTACACCAATAGTTTATCAAAAACAACAATGACATATTTGTAAGTATAATCTATAAATTTAATCAAACTAATTAGTTTCCTAAGCTCTCAAAAATATATAATTATCATTTAATCTTTCATCTTATTATGGTGTTTTTTTTTGTTCTTTTAAGATATTTATTTAAATGGCATCGACAGAAAAAACGTCTGCCGATAATTTTAATATACCACCATCATCTGGTAATAATGATGATAAAAAATCATCATCAAATAATGAAAAAGATTCAGGTTTTGAATGTAATGTAAGTTTAATATTGATTATATTTTTAACATATAAACAAAAAAAAAAAAACCTTCTATTTAGATTTGTCTTGAAACAGCTCATGATGCTGTTCTATCATTATGTGGTCATCTATTTTGTTGGCCATGTATTCATCAATGGCTTGAAACTCGTGCACATAATCCAACATGTCCTGTATGTAAAAGTAGTATATCACGTGAAAAATTAGTGCCTATTTATGGAAGAAATTCACCACAAACTGATCCAAGGTATTATATTATTTCAAATAATATCTATATATATATATATACATTTATAGAAATACTACACCACCTCGACCGGCTGGTACAAGACAAGAACCACGTCGAAGTCGAGTAAATAAGATTTAAAAACTCCAAAAAAAAAATTCATTTATTATTTTTGTTCTTTAGAGTTTTGGTTTTGGTGATGGTGTTAATTTTCAAATGTCATTTGGTGTTGGTGCTTTTCCATTTGGTCTATTTCAAACAACATTTGCAACAAATAATCATAATAATAATGATTATCAATATGATCTACGTATAATTTCAAAGGAAATTGGTTTTTGTGTTTTATAAAAAAGAAAATTATTTTATTTTTATTTAGCACCACCTGATACACCTGAACGTTATCATCATGAGTTATTATCACGTATATTTCTTGGAATTGCATTAGCTGTCATTTTGTTTATTATTTTTAATTGATCTAATGTTATTAAAATATTGAAAAGACAAGAAAAACATCGTAATTTATTTTTATTCTGCTCAAAAAAAGTAATCGAAGCTTTGTGTTTTCATCTGTCTATGTATTTTTATGTGCAAAAAAGTCGAAACAGCTTTACTTTAAAATGTATATTTTTCGTTTATTTCTCTTTTGGTATTTTTTCATTTCGATAAATGTGTAAATATATATATATATACAAAATGACAGTATTCATAAATGGGTAAATTATTTTTATTTTAGATTAGAAAAATTTTAGATTTTATTTCAATTCATAAGAAAAAAAGTGAGAAAATAAATCTAATTCGTGATTAGTTTTTTTTTTTTACAAACTAATCGTCAATTTCTGAAAGGTATAGTACACTATTGATAATAAGCTTGTAAAAAATTTTAGTTATTAAAAAAAAGGAAGTTGTATTCAGTTTGTTTTATTACAGATTTAAGAAAAGAAACTTCTTCAAGTATGAAATAGCTTTTCAACCGAGACGATATTTATTTAATAAGTATTAGAATGGTTTAAGTTTCCAGGGATTTGTTTTTGAGATATCGAAATTTGATTAAGTCTTTTAACACATAGCTTCAATATTTTTTCTCGTGTGTAAAAGCAAATATTGCTCAGTTCATCAAGAACTTTATTCGTATAAAAGTCGTTTTTTGTTTTTCACACGGCCACAGATTTTTGTTTGAAGAAAAATCAGTAAAACTTCAATATTTCAAGAGCAAAAAAGATCCGGAAAACCTTTGCACGTTACTTAACTGTAGTCTATCATTTATTTTGAACGAAACTCTATAAGAAGACCTCGAATTGTCTGGGTTTATCTATGTTAGACTGAACTATCGATGTACCGAGGAAAGTCTAATTGAGAGTTTAATCGAATAGCAATAACAATGTTATTTATCATCATCAGATAAATTATATCAATTTTCGTCCGTTGAAAAAAAAATTCATTTATGAAAACAATCTATTTTTATTATATTTATTTTGAACTTAAGATAATTTCTGTTCTATTGACTTTAATAAAACTCTTCTACTTATTATTAGATAATAAGAATACTTCGGTCAATAAGATGAATATATAAGTAATATTTAAGGAAAAAAGAACATAAAAAGCATCAACATTTAATAGATTTCTTAGTGAGTTCTTATAAAAATAAAGAGTCCAATTTAGAATGATAATTTTCATATGTTTTCTTCTATTCTATCTTTGAAAACATCAAAATATACGATTACAATGAAAGACATTGACATTATTTTATTGATTAGGGAATAACACGTCTAATTCATGATTGAAAAAAAAAAAAATATTAATTAATTTTTTTTTTTTTTTTTTGAAGACATAGAAAATCTGTATGTGATAATCAGTTCAAATTATATAAGAATTCGATGATTCATATTATTGATTCCATTAAATCAATATCGATATATTAATCTTTATATGTAATCTAATAAATATTTAAATGAGATTAATTAGGAAAATTTATTTTTTGTAATTAATAAATCATTTTCAAAAGATTATTTTTTTAATATGAAAACAATGTAGATTATATTCATTCAGACTAATTTATGATATAAAAGAAGTCTCTCAAGAGAATATCATAGTTTTTATAAATAATATATGCAATCATTGAAAATAATATTAACAAACATATTATCATTTATATATATATATATGTTTTCAATCTTTTGTTAGTTTTTATTAGAGAAAAAATTTTCGTTATTAGTTTTTTTAGAAAATCTATTTTTCATTTTTCTATAATGACTATCTATTTAATCAAAAAATCTAATTAAAATATAACCAATAGGAATTCTTTTTAGGGTCTAAAAATATTTTCTTCATATATATATATATATTAGTAGGATTATACACTCATTTTATTCTTAAGCTTTATATCATGCAAAATCACATATGCTAAGTTTATATATTATAATATATAGAATGTTTTTTCTTTTTACCTTTATGACCTTAGTTGATTAGACTATCAATAAATAATTTTTCAATTGATATTAGTATTGTATAGATGGAAATATTTCTAAAAAAAAAGAAAATTCCTATCACTAAGAGATTGCTATTTTTTATTTATATGAATATTTTAATACATTATATTACGGAAATGAAGAACTTTTTGAGAAACAAATTTCTTGCTATTGTCTAAGAAATTTGTATTATTAGATATTAAAATCTAGGTTATTTTTCTATAAAATGAATTTTTCTATGATAAATCAAATATAGAAAAAGAATTCTTTTCTTTCAATTCTGTAGAATCTCAACTTCTCGACAAATGAAGTCATACGATGAGAACTATAGATCTATTTTCTTTTTTTTTTTTTTTAGAAATAGGTCATTGTTCAATATTATTGCGTTTCCGTTTCTATTCGAGAAAACGGAAGTTAAACTATGTGAAAAACTACCCTGAGTGAAAAGCTATGCATTATTTTTATCCGGCTCGTAACAAACATGAATGTAGTTATATTCTAATAAGAAGCATCTGGATTCACGAGCCAATCATCATTGAAGAGATATTAAATTTCTTGACTTTTATATGACAAATAGAAAATTGCTCGGACGTTTGCCGGAACAGAGAGCATAGGCCATATCCGTTCTCCTGAATTTTCCAAAAAAAAAAAGAAAACAAAATGAGATATGCTTTTTGACTTTTTGTAGAAGAAACTAATGACGATAATGATCAGAATTTATAAGTATCGGCCATCGTTTCCTCTCATTACCGGATGTTAGATGTTTCTTCCTGTATTCGTTAATGATTAATTTTTTTTTTCATTATAATAGTTGCATATTGTATTAAGTTGTATTCTAATTAATTTGTTAATAATCCCGTTAAGAAACATTGTTTTTTTGTTCTTCATCTTATGTTATATGCAATATTCTTATAATTATTTTCTACAATAATTATGATGAGAAAAATGACGGTATTTCTTTCCATTCCTTCTCTTCGAAAAGTGCCTTCTTTTTCTCATAATAGAAGAAGTGGAAGGAGAATAAACACATATGCATGATTTATTTTTCCTGAGTATCATCATCATACGAAATAACACGCACTTGTGGACAAAGTTAGTTTTGCCGAAAGGCATGATTGCTATTATATTTTACCCTTATATTAGAATCCTGTTTTCGCTACTATGAGTATATTAAGTACGGAAAATAAAAAAAAAATCTATATGCATTGTCTGCATATAAAGCTGTTAAATATCTGTCCATATGATACAAACAAACAAAAAAGCAACAGCGTGCTTGATTTATTTAGTGGATTATATGAAGAAGAGCTGAATGCTATTGTAAAAGCGATCGTGCATAGAAGTATACGTTGACATGTGGAAGAAAAAAAATAGAAAACAAATCATCATGATGCCTATTTTCATCATTTTTTTTTTCTTCTTTTTTTTTTTTTTTTATTAGTTCTCATCATAGTTGATTCGGCGTTTCGAGTTAGAGAGACGAGCGCTAACACAATAGGAAAAAGGAAAGAATAAAAAACGAGAACAGAAAATATAGCAAGAAGAGAGGAAAAAGAAAAGGAACATTTGCTACTACTACTGCTACTACTTCTCTAGTGATTTTAGATGATCCACACATAGAAAATCTACAGTGACAGGCGACAACCGCCGCAACAATACAATAGATGTCTTCTACTTATATTCAAACGTCATAACACCTCATCTATTCATATATATATTATTTAGTATATCAAAAAAATAAGCTAAAATAGCAATGCTTATTAAAGAATACCGTATTCCAGTTCCTATGTCCGTCGATGAATATCGTATTGCACAATTATATATGATTGTGGTAGGTATTAATTAAATAAATAAATAATTAATTAATCGATAAAATTTTCTAATCACAATCAAAATTTTTCTTTTGTATTTCTAAGTTTTCTTTATTTTAGACATATTCAATAAGCAGGAGAAGAGGTAAAAGAAATATCAATTAAAAAAAAAATATCAACTTAATTATAAGGGTTCATTTTGTTGCATGAATGTTTATGCTACGAAAAATTTCTTCTCTAAATTATATAAAACACTTATTTTTTTTTTAAATTAAATTCTAATTAATAATAATAGTAATTAATATATTGGTCAGGGATCAATTAGATTCTAATTATTTATCAATAGTTGAATAGAAAAAAAAAGAAATCTATCGTTTGTTTTTTAATTTTTATTTTGTGTGTGTATGTGTTTTATTTAGAAAAAAAGTCAAGAAGAAACAAATGCACCTGGTAGTGGTGTTGAAATTATTAAAAATGAACCATATACAAATGGACCAGGTGGTAATGGACAATATACATTTAAAATTTATCATATTGAACGTCATTTACCAGCATGGTTTAAAGCTATATTACCAGCAAATGCTATGAAAATAGAAGAAGAAGCATGGAATGCATATCCATATACAAAAACACGTTATCGTTGTCCATTTATAGAACGATTTATACTTGAAGTTGAAACATGTTATCAAGCTGATTTTGGTACACAAAATAATATATTTAATTTAAAATCACAAGAACTTGAACAACGTACTGTTGGTTTGTATTAAAAAAATTTCTATAAAAAAAAACAAAAAACCAATAAACTTCAAATATATTTATTTTATTTAGAATTTCTTGATATTGTTCATAGTCAACCATTAGCTGATATAGCTGCTGAAAATCCAGCTTTATTTCATTCGGAGAAAACAGGTTTGTAAAAAAAAAGAAAGTATAAAGTCATTAGTTTCAAATATGATTATTTCGAATATATGACATCAGATCGATAAGAATGTCATAACTTCAGTCAAAATCCTTCTAATTAATTCTAATAAAAAGTCTTATTTTCATTAAATACTTATTGCATGGCATAGTACTTAGTAATATACATTTTCATTAAAATATGATGCCCAGCAGGAAGATATAATATTCAGTCAGACGGAATAATGCTCAGAAATATATATATAAAAAAAAAAGATATTAAAATTAGCTAAATTTATGAAGAAAAATTGATTTATCAAAAGTGAATTAGAGAACGCATCACTTTGTAATCTTAATGAGTATTTTACTTTTTTACCTTAGTCTTTTTGACATAAAAGTAATAATCCTGGCAGACAAACTTCAGAAAACGCGTTTAAACGCACAAAACCGGCGAAAAATGGATGTTTTTGGTTCACAGTCTAGGCCAATTTCTGTGCATTTAAGTCTGCTTGGGAATTATTTCAAAAGATCACAATACTTCTAATAGGATTCGAGCAGACTTCTAAGCATTACATAGTGCAGTAAATTTTTATAAAATTTCAGGTTTTAAGAGAAAGTTCTATGTGTAGTTTGATCTGAAAAGCCACCGGAATTTCACATCGATCTAAAATTCATGTAATCCAATCGATAACAACTCATCGTTCAATTTAATTTCATATACGAAGAGTTTCGATTGAATTCGAGACTTGATACATGACGATCTATATGTTTGCTTTTAGTTCATTTATCATATTTTGATTACTTCATAGTTTTTATTGTTATGATGTTTATCAAATTTTCCGAAATTCATTTAATGTCACTTTTAATTTAGGACGAGGTCCATTAACTTCAGATTGGTTTGAACAAATGAAAAAAAATGCACGTAAAGAATCAATTATGTGTGCTTATAAATTATGTCGAGTTGAATTTCGTTATTGGGGAATGCAAAGTAGATGTGAACGTTTTATTCATGAAATAGCTTTACGTAAAACAATTTTACGAGCTCATCGTCAAGCATGGTGTTGGCAAGATGAATATCAAGGTTTAACATTAATGGATATACGACGTTTAGAAGATGAAACTCAATATGAATTAAATAAACGTATGGCAAATTTTCAAAATCATAATTGTTTACCAATAACAAATTCAAATATGGAAAATGAAAATATAAAACCAACAACAACATCACTATCAGTTAATGAAATAAATCAACCATTGTCAGATATACGAAATCGGAAACACTCTATAGATAATATGAATGCTAATAGACCAAGAATTAATTCATTTCCTATTCCACCATTACCACGAGATGAAACTACTGATGATGAATATTATGATGCTGAATGTAAATTACAAAAAAAAAAAACAAACAAATATCTCATATTTTTTTTTTGTTGTATTCAAATGAACATGTCATAATTTTTCTTTTTTTTTCTTGTAGCTCATATTGATGTTATACCAAATTCACGTTCATTACGAAGTCTTAAACATTCAATAGATAATAATGAACCAATATTGTCAAATTTTGATGATGATGAACGAACATATGTTAATTCATCATTAGATGATAATAATAATAAATGTTCAATTGATTTTCTTATTTTAATTTTTTATGGTGGTATGTAAAAATAATTATTTGCATCTGTTTTTTTTTTTATCTTTATTTTTGAATTAGGTAATGTTTTTTCAACAGAAGAATCATTTGATAGTGCAAAACAAACTGATTTTCTTAGTTTTCGTACAACATTTGATAGTGTTATACATAATCATTATCCACGATTACAAGGAAAAACAGCTATACGTTTTGTTGAATGTCGTTCAATATGTATTGAAACTATTAATTTACTTAGTAATTTATCACCATATAGAATAACAAATCTATCATATGATATAACACATAGTGAAACATTACCAATAAATGCTATACCATTATTTGCTATATCAAATACAAATTATCAAACTATATTAAATAATGCTATTGAATCAGCAAATAAAGTTTATCAAGAATTTTTATCATCAAAAGAAGGAAAATATT
Source organism: Rotaria sp. Silwood1 (assembly GCA_905250075.1). Lineage (NCBI taxonomy): Eukaryota > Metazoa > Rotifera > Eurotatoria > Philodinida > Philodinidae > Rotaria > Rotaria sp. Silwood1. Next base: position 7,760 of record CAJNOP010000672.1, on the reverse strand, counting down.
TTTCTGGACAAGTAAATTATAATAATATGTGAAAAGAAATCTTTTTCTTTTTTTTTTTTCAAAGGTTATTGTTATTGGAGATGCTAATGGAGCAATTTTAGCTTATGATGCATTATGTTTAAATCATAATTTTGATGATACAACTTCATTATATGGTGAAGGTAATTTTTTTTTATATTCTAATTTGATTAATTTGAAAATAATGTATGTATTCATATTAATGAATATTTAAATTCGTAGTTTGTTTTTTTTGTTTTAATATTAAGACTAGTGTTTATTGTCATTTTTTTTTGTTTGATATATGAAGATGATTAAAAACATTTTGAGTAGATGACAATATTTGACATTAGTTCATTCTTTTTATCAAATTTCATACGGTTGAATGTAATCACATCTATGACATATAATTATTGATAATGATAAGCTGCTTTGCATTTATTCTAATTGAAAAACAAAAATAATTTTTTTTTTCTTAAAATTTTTACTACATAATTAGAGATAATAATTTGAAGACTATACAAAAAAAAAAAAAGATTAAGATTTTAATGTTTTTTTTTTTTGTTTTGTTTATATAATAGATGGTTCAACACCACGTACTCCAGCCTTAACTAAACGAATAATAACAAGTACTCAAAATGAAAATAATGATATGACATCTGTTCAATCATCAAATCGAACAATAACAAAACGTATAACAACAATTGATAATCCTGATAGTGGTGATAGCATGTAACAAAAAAATAATTCTATATCTATTTAAATAAATGAAATAAATTTTTTTTTTATTTAGATCACGTACAGGTGATAATCTCCGTGGAAAACAAGATAATTATGGTTTAATGTTAATATTTAATGTTAATGAATTTTTTTCATTTGGTTCTCCACTTTCACTTATACTTGCATATCGTAGATTACTTACTGATAATGGTAATTTATTTTCTTAAGAGTTACATCAAAAAATATCTTTCTTTTTTAAAAAAATAGTTGTTCGTCCATATTGTGGACAATTGTATAATTTATTTCATGCATGTGATCCAAATGCATCTCGTATAGAACCATTAATACAATCCGAATTTAGCCAGATACCATCTTGTTGCATTCCTCGTTATTCACAATTTCCATTAGGTGATGGTGAATCAACATTACTTGGTAAGATAAATATTGATGTATGTTATTTATATATATATATGTATCTATAGTTGAATATGTTCATCAATATTCAAAATTATTTTTAAATAATGATTCAAAAAGTTCATCATTAATAAATTCAGCTCGATCAACAACAAATGAAAATAATTTAATTAATACTGATACAATTTTTTCTAATAGTAATTGATATTAATCTTTTTTTTTTTAAATTTTTTGAAAAAAAAAAAAATCTTTTTGTTTTGTTAGTTCGACAAATTTGGTGGGGTTCAAGACGTGTCGATTATATTGTTTATTGTCCTGAATTTTTAATGAGTCAACCAGCACATGTTTTACCTATTGTCTTCCATTCAAGTTATTGGGAATCTCGTGATGTTATGTCATTTATTTTACGACAAGTAAAAAATTTCTTTGAAACATTTTTTTGTTTTTTATGAAATATTAAATCTATTTTTTTTTCCTTTTTAGATTACACGTAATCAAGAAAATTATCTTTTAAATAGCAAGAAAACAGATAAAAATCGTTCATTATTTGCTTCTGAACAAATAACTGAACGTTGGTTACATCGTTCAACAGCTGTAAAAATTCGAGTAATTTAATTTAAGTTTTTTTTGTTTTAGAAAATTTGTTTTTTGTTTTTCTTAGAATTTAGCTCCAAATCATCGTGCAAATGATATTATAATTGTTGATGCTAAACCACAAACAATTTCTGCTAAATTTCATTATGGACCTATTGATATGGTCTGTTTAGCTAATGAAAAAATTAATATTTATGTTATGAGATCAGCTCCATATGGTGAATGGACATTACTTGATACTATTGAAACAGATACACATGGCCGTATACGTTACACCATTCCGATAGAAAAAAAATTATCATTAGGTTTACATCCTGTTAAACTTGTTGTTCGGTAAAAAAAAAGAATTTATTAAAATAAATTCATATTAAGCTAAATCTGTAATTATGTTACTAAGAACTTCTTTTTTTTTTGTAAAATGCTGATAGGACAAAAAATATTTCAAAATAAACAAGGAAGTGACACATAATTAACAGAATCTTATGTTTTATTCGTTGTAGATCACTTCTCAACACATAGAGATTTTCACTTGAGACTTATTCTATGGAGAATTTCCTATTCGACAAGCTTTTTGTTTTTTGATTGATGCAAAATTTAAAAGATCCAGAATACGTCTCAAAATATTACTAAGTGTTAATTCAAAGCCTTTTTTTTTCTTCTGCACCATAGCAATGAGCACGAAATTTTTTATTCATCAATGTCAACTACTTAACTTTTTTATATAATTCTTTAAGATGAAGTTTCTAATATATTTGAAAGTGCCCTAAAGAGAATAAAAACATTTTATCCCGTTTATTATATGAAAAATTAGTATCAGATTTCTAAGAAGTGGAATCTCTAGACAACTTTTTAAAGAAAAATCTATGTATGGAATAGTAGAAATTGATTAGAATTAGATTATTATTAATAGAATTCTAGTCGATTTATATAATATTTTCGTGTCAGATAGGCTAACTAAAAAATATGATGACATTTTCAATTTTCTAAAAACAATAATTTATCTCTTGAGAATTCACTATAAATGTACTCTTTGTTTTTATCTAGTGGTGATCATACAACAGTTGATCTTTATTTAACTGTATTACCACCAAAAAGTGAAGCAGTTCTATTTAGTATTGATGGTTCATTTACATCAAGTTTTTCTGTTAGTCATCATAATCCTAAAGTACGTCCAGGTGCTGTTGATGTTGTTAGGTAAATTGATTAAAAAAATAAAACTTTATTTAAAAAAAAATACAAATCTCATATTAATTATAAAGATATTGGCAAGATCTTGGTTATATTATTATATATGTAACTGCACGTCCTGATATACAACAACGTCATGTAATTCATTGGCTTGCTCAACATAATTTTCCTCATGGTTTGTTAAGAACAAAAAAAAAAAATGACAAAAGTAAATCATTTTTTTTTCATATAGGTTTAACATTATTTAATGATGGTATATGTCGTGAACCAATTAAACATAAAGCTGAAATGATAAGAAATCTTGTTGATAATGCTGATTTAATTATTGCTGCTGCATATGGTTCATCAAAAGATGTTCCAGCTTATCAATTAATTCATGTACCAGCTGAACGAATATTTGTTGTTGGAAAAGTAAAACATCGTTTACAAGGACAAGCATGTTTTATTGTTGATGGTTATGTTATGCATTTAGGTAAATAATAAAAAATAACAAAAATTTTATTGAAATAGACAAGAATTTTTGAAAATTCATTTAAACACCCTTAGCAAAAAAAAACAAAAAGGTAATTTTGTCATATTATCTAGAAAAATATTCTCTTGGATAGTTTTTTTAAGCATCTTCCCTTCGTGTTTTATTGCATTTTTGAAAAATCTTGTCTTCTGAAGCATTTCATAATTTTATGAGAAATAAAATCAAATATTTCTCTTATTCTATTTTAATATTTAGAAAAAAAAAGTACACAGGTAAGTTAATAGGTCAATATTCTAAATTAACTATTTGATTATGCTAAAATCTCAAAAAAAAGAATACTAAATATTATTTCATTTATTATTCAAATTTATGGGCAAAAATTTTTGCTTTCTCTCTATACTAATACACCTTTTTTTTAACAAAAAGCAAAAAAAATAAATTTTCCTATCTTTTTTATTTTATTACAAGTTAGCTTTATTCTTATTATGATCAATATATAATCATTTGCTAATCTTCCAAAAAAAAAAAAAACGAAAAATTCTATTCACTTGAATATTTAATATCAATATTTTGTAAGAATAGATTAAATAAACTTTTTGTTTTTTGTTTTATTTCAGCTGAACTTTCTAAACCTGGAACAATACGTCCATCAAAATCAAATTCTCGTCATTTAATACGTCGTGCTTGTTTTAATATACCAAAATTATTAACAACATCAACTGCTCAATCATTATCAACTGTGAATTCTACAACACATCAATCAATATCACCAACATCACAATCTTATACATTTTCAAATTATAATTCATTAAATGATACATCTTTATCAACATATCGAAGAACAAGTTTACATGATCATTTAGTTGTTAGTACATTTCAATCAAAAGAAGCACCATCAAGAGGTATATCACCTCGTATGATTCGTAATACAGGAAAAAATAATGTTTATAATCCAGCATCAATTGAAAAACTATAAAACTTATTATCAAAAAATAACACTTGACATAATGTTGAATTTTTCCTCTTTTTTGTTTTTTTTTTCTTATCTTCAATTATCTAGTCTATCGAGTTTTAGAGTTAAGTGTGTGTCGATTATTTTCCATTATTTTGTTTTTCCTTTATGTGATAAATAACAGCTGTATTGATTTTCAGTTCTTTTTTTTTTTTTTCGTTTTAAGTGTCTATGTTTGCTGGCATGCAATCATATATAAATAGTTTTTTGTTTTTGGCAATTGTATATATTGATATAAATAGATAAGTTTTACTTGCTTGTTCATATTTATTCATAAGTATAAAATGGAAAAAGAGATTGTTAATGGTTCAACATCAGTTGAACTTCAAGGTAGGAAATTTTTACTTTTCTCATGATTTTACATATAGAGAATTGTTTCTAACGAAAACATGTTAATCTTGGCCATCGACCTATCGAAATCGAAACTCATACTCAAAAAAAAAAGAAAAATTTGTATTTGCACTTTTGTTTTTAGAATTATTTGATAAAGCTCATTTGGCTAAATATAGAGCTTATTGTCCTTATTCACATTTTCGGTACAAATTGAACGTATTTGTATGATTATATATTTTTTTCATTTTAATTGAATAGAGTAGGAGCAGCTTTATTAACATCAACTGAAAAAATATATTCTGGATGTAATGTTGAAAATGCAGCATATCCATTATCAACTTGTGCTGAACGTACAGCAATTGTTAAAGCTGTGTCTGAAGGTGAAAAATCTTTTCGAAAAATTGTAATTACATCGTAAGTTTACCTTTAAAAAGGAAGAAAAAAAAGTTGTCATCATATAATGATTTTTTGTTTAGTGATGTTGAATTAGGTTTTACTGGTCCATGTGGTTCATGTCGACAAACATTAGCTGAATTTGGTCTTGATTTAGATGTTTATCTTATCAATACAAAAAATGAATCGAAAGTGTATAAACTTCGAGATTTATTACCTATAGCTTTTACACCTCATGATCTTCAAAAACCACGTGCAAAACACGATGATATAGAATAATTGTTTATTGTTTTAATAAATTTGATAGACAATTGTTTAGGAATTTTTTTTCTATTTTTGTATTTTCAGAAATGTTGAACTCCGAATCAGCATTAGGATTACAAAAAAAAAAAGAATCACTTTATTATTTTTCCTCTATTTCAATTAAACGTGGTCATAGGCATCATTCTTCATTTTGGAAAGATTAGATACTGAAGTCAGAACCGTCTTTTTTTGAACATCTTCTAGTCTCATAAACAATGAATCTATATGAACAGATAAATTCGAATGAAGTTCGATTGTTGAAGATTTTTATCAATTAGAGCGGAAGCTTTAGTCTTGAAATTTCATAAAACATTAAAACGTCTTTTAAAGCCATTAAAGGTATAGCTTTTGATATGTGTTGAAGTTGACAAATTGTTTGTTTATTTTTCAGCTTTTTAAAGAAGCCTAGAGAAATTTGAAAACATGGAGTTATAATCAAGATTTTGTGTTGTTTCTGAATATAGCTTCAAAATTTTTGTAGGTCTTATGCTTTAAGAATTATGAACTGGGATTTGCAAGGTAAGTAATTTGAATTTGAAACAGCTTCAGTATGTCAAAACTTACTGAAAGTAGATGAGAAAATTATTTTACATAAAATGACGAATGAAAGAACAAATATTTCTCTATAAAATGGTATACCAATATTTAGTTTTCCTCAATTCTTTTGTCAACTGTAAATATTCCGACAAGGAATTGTTAAACTGAAGCTATTATGAATTTGACTATGTTATTAAAATTAATTCGCTTCAGCAATTAATGCATCTTCCTAATACTACTGTGATCGTTATACAGTAAAGAGCGCTGCGGTTTTAAGAATCTCACTCATATAAACAAAGTTTCTTTTCAGATGATAATTCTAACATGTTAAGCTGAAATTGACTTAGTCACGGATAGAACCCATCGGGTTAAATTGTAGTTTGGTATTCTCGATTCAATTTAGAAGAAGAAAAAAGAACTATGTTACTAAAAGTTTTCGTCTACAATGCGGATAAAGCAAAGCAGAGTTCAATAGAAACAATTGATCTATGTAACCGGTGGCGCTTAATAAATTTCACTTTAATCTCATTCCATGGAGAATTTTCTGCTCTCCGAGTAACTATCTTTGTTTTTTAAATAACTTTTTTTGTTGGTGCAAAATCTAAAAGATCAGCACCCACTTAATTGTCTAAGTGCGACGACCATAGACCGAAAAAATTTTCATAAAGGCTTGGCTGAAATTTCAAATATGCTACAAATATGAGAAATTCTTTTCTGACACAATTACATGATTGTTCTTTTTTTCATATTTCTATTCTTCCATTAAACAATCATATCATTTTGTTCAGAATTGAATTTTATCAATTCCACCGGACTTCATGCTCGTCATATATTAAAAAAAATTTCTGAACACATCTGTTTTTTTTTATTAATGATGGATGACTCGAAAGTTTTGTGACAAAATTTTTCTTTATCTTTTGGTCGATTTAGAAGAATAGCAGTGTGCTCTTTCTGAATCTCAAATGAGAATATTTGTGTAACTCATGAAAGAACTGAAAATAAAGTTTGGATAGATTTTAGTGCGGAAAAACCATCTATGATAGAATTAAAATATATTACAAAAACATCAAATGGAAGAATGCACATTTCTCTACAGAATAATATCCTGATTATTAGTTTGTCGTAAGACATCTGTCAACAACGAGAATCATAGCGACAATGTTGCAATTCCTTGATTCTCATATCAGAGCTTTCGGCTTTCAGCTCATCAGCGTTTTAATATTCTTGTTACTCAATGTCAAAGATTTCGTTTTAGCATAGGTCTTTTATCAGCTTGTATCGACAAAACAGAAGAATTATCCATATCAGAATAAGATACACCTGGTCAAGTGTATGCTTTTCTGTCTTTTTATCCATCATTTGCATCATTTAAACAACTTCGAACACTATATTTTCATTTTAATGATCAAAGTATCAGTTGAAGAACTGTTGAAATAGCTCTTAATTTCTCATCACAAGGGACTATTGACACTTTATCAATCAAAGCAATAAACAGAGAAGATAGATCTTCATTACAAAATATTATTGTCAATCTTTTCTCCTTAAAATTGCTTAAGTGGTTTTCTCTTATGGGCAGTTTAGATCGTACGAACTGGAGTGATTTAGTGAATGTCTCGTCAAATATTGAACATTTGACTATTTCTAGTATATATTGTGAATTTCAAGATCTACAATATATTTTCCAATGTGCTTCTTGTCTTAAATATCTTAATATTCAATTAATCAGTAAAAGATATAGTTTTTTGTATGGCATAGAAAAGCGGTCAAAAAAGATTACCATAGCAATGTTTTGTACTT
>CAJNOP010000671.1:81838-117087 GCA_905250075.1 Rotaria sp. Silwood1 | reverse complement strand
CCCCCCCACACCCCCACACCCCCACACCCCCACACCCCCACACCCACGCCCACACCCACACCCACACCTACGCCCACACGCACACGCACACCCAACACCCACAGCCACAGCCACACCCGACCCTCACCCACACCCTCAGCCACACCCACACCCACACCCGCACCCACACCCACATACCCCACCCACACCCACACCCTCACCCACACCCTCACCCACACCCACACCCACACCCTATACCTCATCTGCTTCAGGACTATTTCGGGACTATTTCATGACTGGTTAAATATCAAATTATTATCTAAAATGTATAGTGGTTTTGAACGAGAATTCTTTTAGACAAAGACTAGACACATTATGTTGATATGAGACTCGTTAGAAAATGATTGAAAATTAGAAAAAGAAGACCATCAGGGATGCTTGAAACGACTCAATGTAGTGATAGATATTAAACGAGTCTAAATCTATATATGTATATAAGGCGCAAGATTCGATCCGAATATGGATACAATTTGTCAATTATCTGCTTGGGTGTGGGTATGGAGGTGGGTGTGGGTGTGGGTGTGGGGTGCAGGTGTGTGGGCATGGCTGTGGCTGTGGATGTGAATGTAAGTGTGGGTATGGCTGTGAAACTAGAACGACACCCACACTGTGGGTGTCGTTCTAGTTTCACAGCCATAACCACACTCATATTCACATCCTCAACCACAGCCATATCCACAGCTACTGCCACACTCACCCCCACTCCCACCCCCACTCGCACCCACACCCCCACCCACCCACACCCATACCTACACCCACCCGCACCCGCACACCCACCCACACTCACACCCACACCCACACCCACATCCTAAATTAACTTACGAAACTATCGAAGATTTGGTGAGAGATGTACGAAATCATAAAGTAATTTTCGCAACTACAGAAGGTTTGGTACATAATTTACGAAACCATAAAGTAGCTTACGAAACTACTAGGGATTTGGTGTTGAATGTACGGAACTATTAGAGGCTTGGGACAAGATGTACGAAACCACAAACTAACTTCTGACATCATCCAAGGTTCAGTACATGTTGTACGAAGCCATTAATAAATTTACGAAACTATCGAAGGTTTAGTGAAATTTATGCCAATTCACTAACCAATTTTCAAAACTATCAGAGGTTTGGTGCATCATATACGAAATCATAAAGTAATTTACGAAACTATCAGAGGTTTAGTGTATGGTGTGCGAAACCACAAATCAATTTACGGAACTTTCATAAGGTTTCGCTTGTACATTCCAAAGTCTCATTAAATCTCCTGAACTTAAAAAGGTTTTGTATGGCGATTACGAAACGACTTTCAATCTACTGAACTTCAAATGATTGGGTGCAAAAATGGGAAACTTTTGAGGTTCAGTAAAACATCTGTTTTTTTTAGAGTGTACATGATTGCTTCGTATGTGAACCTTGGAAGAAATCTATTGTTTTAAATTTTTATATCTATGTAAAGGAAAAAGTCTCTTTTCATTCTGTTGTACAATGTGAATGATGACTAAAGGACTGCTTAGATTCACACTTCCTCAGAAAAGACTCATAAAAGTAGAACTCAAAGAGTTGTTACGTCTTTTCAATTATTGATTTTAAGGCGACCTCCTATGGATCCTTGAACAGCAATCAAATGTTGAAGTAAATATGAATTTGATAAACAGTTAATCGATTGGTATAGCGTGATCTACGAATTCATATATTATAAGTTTGAATATGAGAGTGTAGGTGTTGTCTACTTTTATGCTTCACTCACATCTACCGACACTCAACCCTGATAGTGCTAAAAGTCAGTATTGGTGAACTTTCCAAAAGAAGAGTATTAGAACTTGAGATTTTGAGGTTTGTGGTTTTAGACATGGATGCGTTGAATGAGCAGAAAAAATTTTAAAAAAAGGTTTTTACGAGTGTCTCATGTATTGGAGTGATAAGTCATGGACTCGTGGAAGCTCCCTTAAAACCTCGTATGAGTTTCGTCATATTTAAACCCTCGTATCTTATTGCAGACATAAGAAGAGCCTATATCGACTCGTTCCGTACTCGAAGAAACGAAAAATTCCTGGAAGAAGCATGGCTATCTAGATTCAGTTAAATAGTAGCTTTTCTTTAATACAATTTATTGCAAAAACAGACATTTCATCGTGATTGTATATGACTCACATTGAACAAATGATCAATATATTCGTCAATACAGTTTGTCTACTAATCTTCATAGTATTGGGTGAACAAGGTTGCTACATCAACACAAGGCGTGTAACGTTTCAGCTAGATATTTTGGACATGTCTGTGCAGTTTTTACTCTTATGAAAAGATCATCATGTACAATCTAAGAAGAATAAATTTTGAGGCTAGTAAGAATGTGAACCACCAAAAAAAATACTGTTTGTATATTGTACTGATGATTTTTTTCTGAATAAAACGATCAGTAATCGAATCAACACTAGGTCTTAGTGATAATCATTTGTGTTTCGACTAAAGAGAATATGTTTTTCATAAAATTTATTGGCTAGTTCACGATATATTGGATCAGTCTCATACAACTAGTTCAGCTTCAATAAGCCGAACACAATGACCAAGTCCATCTTCATCCCTGATTGATTCACTAATTGTTTTAGCATTCATTTGATACATTGAATAATTTCTTAACAAATCACTGATTGCATTAGTCAAGTTCTTCACATTGGTTTGCCGTATAGGAATAGGTCTCGGTCCCAATTTATTGACAAATATTCGATCACCATTAAATGGTTGGTCAGCTCCAAAAGGTAATACTAGTGTGGGTAAACCATATCGTAGACTTGTATGCGTAGTTCCAGCACCTCCATGATGAATTGCTGCTGACATATTCGGAAACAACCAACTATGTGGAATAATTTCTTTTAGATAGACTATATTTTCGTCATTGTTTAACTTATCACTGTTCGCTTGTTGTAAGCCTACTAGTGATATAATTGCTTTACAATTGTTATTTCGAATAGCTAGTTGAATGTTTTTTAAAAATTCCAATTGATCATCTATTCCAAACATGATATTCATCATTGAACCAAGACCAACGTAAATGATTTTTTCGCCTTTCCATTTGTCCAAAAACATCAGAATATCAGGTGATGATTGAAAACTATAGTTATCTTCTTCAAGAATCGGACCCACCATATGATCGTTTTCTGACCAGTCAAATGGACGTGGAAGTAAGTGTTTTGAATAGATGGTTGCAGTTATCATTGGCTTGTGAAATATTGATCGAATCATTTGATCATATTTCAATTTAATTGGTGCTAGGCCAATGTTGGCACGAAGTTGATTAATTTTATCATTATACATGCTCGATGCACCATATTCAAGCAATTTCCATTTCAACGAATTTATCCAATTGAACATACTTTCACTTTTACCACTAAGAGCAGGGGGCGTAAATTCCACTGTACGTATACAAGGAAAAGTATAGATTCCGATTGCTTTTATATTCGGATATTTCTCAATACAACTTAATCCAATCAATACACATGAACATGGAAAAACAATTAAATCAGCATCTTTCACACCAGCTAAAATCCCATTGAACCATTCTTCCATTACCGGCAACAAGACACGCTTAGCTAAACCAACTTTAAAAATGCTTGAACTTCGTTGTAGTTCAATGCCATCGGGTGTTGTTGATAAACTTATTTCCATGTCACCACCAATTTCAACCGTATCAATACCTGTCGAATAAGATGTTGTTTTCATACACTATTATCAATCAGTGATGGAACACTTAGTGAGAAAAGTAATATAGCCTACTCGAGCATTAGCAAAAATCTTCATCGAGTCGATGAAGAAGTTGATCAATCCTCGCTATGATCTATTTACGGATATATTTTTATGAATGTTATCATAGGCCATAGAAGGCGTAATATACTCATTGATAAATATCGAACAGAAGTTCAAAACAAGCCGTTGGACTTCTCTATCTGTTACAGTTTTCATTGTTTTCAGGAAAAAAAATATTTCTGAGCAGTAAAAATACTTTAAAAATCACAGTGAAATGCTCTGAATTGTGTGACATAAAATATGAGCATTTATCGTCGTCTATGATCAAGACATGGTGCTATTCTCATTCAAATATCATTCAAACGATGGCATATTAAAACAAATACACAGGTCATGGCAATCCTGGCTCAATAAAACTAGGCCTGTTTGGATCTATGATGTCGAGCGCATTTGATTTCTTCTACGTACAGTTCTAGATTAAATTTTGCATAATGTAGCCCTTTTGGAGATTCTTGTTAGTTAAAAATTAGTAAGCTGCAGATAGTTCAAAGTGTTTCTCAGAAACGAAACTTGAAGTATTTTCTCATTGACCTTCACATATCCTTTCCTAGAAGAAAAGAAATGTAACAACGTTGTCTTCCATCTTTCAATAGTTTGTTTCAATCTAGCATTGAATAATAGAAAGATAAAATCTTCTGAAAATAAAAAATCAATAAAATGCGAAGGCTAATAATTTGACGTACTTAAAATGTCTTGATCACTAGTTTTTACCTAACTACACTGAATATCATCTTATGTTTCCATTACAATCGAAGTAATTACTTCCACTGAGAGACAAACGCTATCATTTCAAGAAAAACAAAAAAAACAGATAAACATAAGAAAAATTTCACTCTTTGAAACTACCCGTAATTTTTGACACAGTCAAACCAAGTACATGATGTCAAGAAAAGTTAGGTCAATGCCGATATAAATCAATGTTTACCTGCAGCTTTGGCTTTCTCTTGAAAGCGTTTGTGTACACCAAGCCATACGATATGTCCCTTCTTTTTAAGCTGTTGTGCAAGAATAAGAAAGGGTTTAACATCGCCTAGGGATCCAATAGCTGGAATAAAAATTCTTTTTTCACTTATACTCTTGGTATGGACATCATCTTGATCAATATCCACACTTTCCATTCGAGTTGGTATTTCGACAGACATTGAAACAGTATGTACGATTCTAAAATGGCAAAAATACCAATAAGAAGTTTCCTGTATTTGCGCTCATGTCTAAAATATATCGAGATCACTCCTAGATAATGTACATGACACATGAGTCGTCATAATAGAAGAGACGACCATCAAGGTTCCAGGCAAATAACAAAAAAAAGCCAAAGCACATTATCAACTAGCAAAGGAAGATAAAGGTCAACATGCGTCGTTTTGTCAACTACCAATAATACTATTTGAACAAGAAGTGCTGCAGAAATAATGACACAAATAAAAAAAATCATCTTAGCTAGGAACGCAGTACGTATAACAATGGGTCAAACGAAAAAATGCCCTCCATGGACATTAAAGTATGTTATAATGCTGACAAAGTTTCCAATTGAGAATGCATTTTAACGACACTTTTGTGCTGAAATTCTAAATAAGACAAATGGAAGATCTAATTGAACTACAGCCGAAATTTTATCTTCTCTTTGTCTATTTTTCTTTCAATAACTAAATATGTTAAATATAATTGCAGAGAAAACCTTCGTCTTCATTATATTTCAACTACGAAATGTTTAGCTGAAATGTTGAATGGATTCGATATCAAGTTTTGTTAATCGATATGTACTATAATTTCGTTACAATAAATAATCATATTGTTAATAACCATTTTTCTTAACACAAATTTAAATGTTTGACTCAGATATCATTAATCATTTTTACGTGAAAAAGCTTACTCATGTGATCAATAACGCTTCGATAACGCCGCTACGCATTCAAATAGTATACGATAGCAGCGATATTTGTTTGCATAATACGAAGTAGGTCTAATTGTCTGAAGATTGAAGGAAGGAATTTTTTAAAGTCTACTTCTATTTTTGCTTACAACTGCATATGCCAGTGCCCGGTTAGTAGTTTCAACCGTCTGAAAGTATGCGTTTAGTAAATTGTGAAATGATTCTTTGAAATCTCGCCTCGATTTTTGTTATTTTTCGGACATACAGCATGTTCGTTCGATCGATTCTACCATGGAAAGATCTGGAAAATGCGAAAACAACTATTTTTTTGAAAATGTATTAAACGTACCGGCTTTGTATCCTAATCGATATATGCATCGACAAGCAAAATCTATAATATACAGGGACAGTAATTGACAAAATGTTTTATTGAACATACTTGCTAGTTCAATCGATAACAATTATGCATTGTTGAAAAGATCTCTAAAAACAGTGAAGTTAGAAAAGCTTATCAGAACGAACTTATTACTTCAATTGATCAATCTATATCGATGAAAATCTCTAAAAAATAACTAACAAACAGTTAAAAGTAAACATTGGAGGTGACTTCATACAAAGTAAGCGTTGTTTCTTCGATGCATTTGCAACTGCATTCTCTTCGATATTTCTCTGTAGAAATCATACTACCTCTATGAGTACTAAAGCAGCCAATAATGTATTCCCGTCTCGTCATGCTGTCTTCATATCTTGTAAGTTATCATCGTCGTTATTATATTATCTCTGTATTGATTGTGTTGTCCATTTGAACCTCTCTTACTCACAAATAGTAATTTTCATCATAGCGTCGTTGTTGCACATCGTGTTCTGTTTTCTTTCTCCATCCAGCGTGCTTCAACAATATATTGTGTGGAATGAAGAAGAAAGAAGACAGCGTATAACGATGATAGTGTTGACCGAAGATAAGGAAGGAACATACGAAAAGATAATAAGCAAAACTACAATAGACGAGAGAACGGTATATCATCGTCTTGATAGCCCAACAATGTTGATGGATCGATGTAAAGCTACCACAACACTAGGTACTAATAATCGACTGAAATCGAAACAGAAGACCGAAGCGATACTAATGCTTTAATTGTTTTCCTACACCGCGCAACATCTATAAATGACCAATCCAAGCATTAGAATCACTTCGATCTTCTGCTTCGGCTTCGGTTTCGATCTTGGCCGCTTATCGTTACTTCCAACATGATCTATCAGGACAATCATGGTAGTGATTTCGTTGGATGCTGCTCGTAAACCAATCAACTACGTTGATAGGAGCTGCAGACAAGCAGACGTATTCACTTATTTAGAGAGTAATAAATCCAACATCAATAAATGTTGACTAAGACAAGATATGCTACCAACTCAGTATTTCTGACGACGAATGATAGCGGTGTCATATCAACCCTAAAAATGCCATTAATCCTTTGAACAGAAATCCAACCATGTGAAAAACCATAGTGGCTATGCATTCGTTTGTCGGGGCATGATTTACAGAACAATCGATGGATGTGGGTTTGGGAGTGTGGATGTGGGTATGTATGTGACTGGGTGTGGGCGTCCACTCAATGATACTCTCACACCCGCACCCACACATCCACACACATCCGCAACTTGTATTCCTCGCAAAACTGGATTCAGATTTACTAATAAAAATCGATTTAATTTTGAAAAAAATGTATGATTTTTAGAATGAGCGGCAGTTTTTGATTAAAGAGAGAACTTTCAAATAGGTCCATTGTTCAACGCTCCTTTGTTCGTAGTGTAAAAGCGATGTTGTTTTTCTGAGAGAATCGCTTTCTGTCCCTTGGGTTTTATAGATGGGGAGATCATTGAATAGAAGCACAATCTATTTCGGCATGTATATCCTAGCACTATACTATGATTGAGAAACATATTTTCGCATTGGAGTGAGTAAATATTATTCTTCTACTTGTTGCGGAAGAAAACGAATGTAACGATAAAACGTGTTTTTTTCTTGAGTAAATAAAGATTTTTTTTTTTCATTCGTTCGTTTATTCCTTTACTTTCACTTTTTCAAGTAATCGTTTAGCGCTACCTTAAAAAAAATACGTTTGTTTAACTGGACAAAATATTTCTGATCAAGTAAAAAATGTCACAGAAAGTACAAGCATCTCACTGCGAAGATTACTGGCAAGAGGAAGAAGTTGTTCTTGAAAAAGTGAGTTTCTAATATAGCAAATTAACTTTCACTATTATGTCTCCTTATTCTAATAGACAAATGTCGACGAACTTACTTCTCTTGGGTTTACGATTGCAGGAGGGATCGATTCACCTATCGCTCGCAATTTTCCATATATTGTAGTTGTTCGTATAATTGAAAATGGTTTGGCAGAGAGGGATCAACGTTTGAGGTAAGTGAATGTGTGAATATCAAAGAACTGTCATCAGTTTCCTCTCTTAGATTGTACGATACAATCTTGAGTGTAAATGATATTGATTTTTCAAAAATTAAGCATCAGACAGCTGTTCAGGTATTGAAAACATCGCAAAAGAAAGTTCGATTAGTATGTACGGCTGTAACTCTTTCTACGAAGTTTAATTATCTCGATCCCTGATTTTTACTTAACATATAGCTAATTCGTCGTCTCAAATCTCATTTCATACAGGTGATTGAATTGGAACATCAAAATGGAAAACTAGGAATTTTAATAGCAGATGGCCTGGGAAGTGATTATTTCAAAGGGTCTGCGCATCACTAAATATTCACTTTATTGCAACTTTCTATTGATTTCCGTCTGTTTTCTTTCAGAGATTCCGGTGTGTTTATAACTGCTATTCTTGATCAAACGAACAAACAATTCAGTATAGGTGATCGATTATTAGAAATTTCGTCGGCAGTAATTTTTTAATCAGTCATTTACTCTTCTTATAAGTTGTCTCGAAATATCTTGTAGAAAAATACTTACGATCTACGATTTGTTACACATAACGAAGCTAAAAGACGTATTGGTTTAGCCAAGGGGGTAAGTGCAGACGCCTAGCACCCAGCACCTGCTCAGCACCTACAGCACCTAACAGCACCTAACAGCACCTACCAGCACCTACCAGTACCTACCAGCACCTACCAGTACCTACCAGTACCTACCAGTACCTACCGGCACCTACCAGCACCTACCAGCACCTACAGCACCTACAGCACCTGCCAGCACCTACAGCACCTGTTCAGCACCTATACTGCATTTCACTATGAGCACCTACGGCACCTTCAGCACCTGCAAACATTGTTTCATTATCTTAAGTATTTAAGACAATAGAATAGTTGTTGAAGATGCTGAAAGTGCCGTAGGTACCGTAGATGCTCACTGTGGAATGCGGTATACGTGCTGAGCAGATGCTGGGTGCTGGGTGCTAGGTGCTGGGTGCTGGGTGCTGGGTGCCTGCACTTTCCCCCTTGGGTTTAGCGTGTTCAGACAGTCAAAAAGTGAAATTAACTGTCGGTAGGGATGCGAAAAAGCCTCCTTCAAACAAGGTAAAAAAAATCTGAGAGAATTATCAATTTTCATTCTCCTCACAGATATCGTAGGTTTACTGAAGAGAATTCAGACATATTAAACATATGAGTAGAAATTCTTTATATACGAAAATTGTCGCTTAAATGTTCTATGCAATATCATTTGAGCCATACAAACAAATAAAAATCGTTGTTATTCGAATTGCTCAACTATTCTCTTGTCGGAAGTTATTCGTTGATAGTCTCGAAGTTTATCAAGTTTCGAAAGAGATAGGATGGATTACAATGACTCTTTTGTATTTCTCTGTTCTGTATAGACACTTCAAGGAAGAACTACGTCTGTAACGAATACAAGACAATTGAAGAGACAACCGTCCATCATGTTGTATTCATTACCTGCATTCGTACAACAGAGAAATGATGAAATAGAAGCAGAATGTAAATTCATTGACATTCTACATTATTGTCAAATGGTAAGTGTGGTATTTCTAGGAAAATGTAATTATCAAAACATCTCTAGAATGGTATACATTTTGTCGACGACCAATTCATTCCTTCATTTCGTTCGGTGGGTGACGAGAACCTACAGGTCTCACAGTGGCTTCGTATAGGTGATATTGTTTCTATGGAAACAAATCAAAATGAAACATGGTCAGTCATGCTTAATCCACAGCCAAATGATATCCAACAAGGTTATCTTGGAAATTGTTGGCTCATGGCTGCTTTGGCGCTTGTTACTCAACGTCCTCGTATGCTATCACATATTCTCCTAACATCAACAGTGAATGATCAAGGTACAGTAAAACCTCTCATAGTGGACACCTCTCTATAGTGGACGCCTCCGTATAGTGGACACTTCGTAGTCCGACGGAGCGATTTTTGCTGGAATTGAACCTCTACATAGTGGACACCTCCCTAAAGTGGACACCTCTCTATAATGGACACTTTTTCACGGTCCCTCTCGCATAAAATACCTCTCTATAGTGGACAGTCCGTTCTCAATTGGACAAAAAATATCGTGATGACTGCCATCAAGCATACGAGATAGTGATTTCTCTGAATGAATCAGACGGACTAATCATAGAAAAAAAAATGATATGTTCGCTATGTTGAATTACCAAGAGAGATATAAGGGCATTGTTGCCGTCATGTCATTTTGTTATCATCACAAGAGAAAGAGAACATTGTGTCGAAGCGACAAGAGTGAACATAGGAAAATGAAACTGCGCTGATACAAGACAAAACAAAATGGTCGTAATTGTTCAATACGAAAACTAGTGGACAAATACGATATGTTAGAAGTTGTGTCGTTATCAATTCCCTCTGCAGAAAATTCTTTGATTGTGTTACAAGTTGAAGAGAGTTATTAAACGAATGCATTGACGAAAGTGAACAAATAGGACTCAGCGAGAAATTATTTAAATTATTGTCAATTTTTTCTATTGCAATACTTGAAAGAAAATTAAAATAGAAGTAATAATTTGCTCTTGACAATCATGTTATTCACTAATTTTTCAGATACCTAGAGATATGCTAGTTTCTTCGAAGAACTTTTCCTATTCGAAGACACATGACCTCTCTATAGTGGACACCTCCATATAGTGGACAGTTTCGAAAAGTCCGATGGGTGTCCACTATAGAGAGGTTTTACTGTATCTACTTAGTACGCATTTGTCATAATGGCTTATGGAAAATTGTTTTACTTGACGATTGGTTTCCATGTACAGAAAGAAGACATCTCACTTTTAGTCAGGTGTGACAACATGCCTTGGAATGACACAATCAATGAGTATTTTCTTTTTAGACTAGACGACGTCAATTGTTTGTTCCCTTGATTGAGAAAGCATGCGCCAAACTAAACGGATCATACAGCAAATTAGCGGGCGGCTTCATAACAGAAGGATTACAGCTACTCACTGGAGCATCGTCTGATCAGATTTTTCTAAATATAACAAACGGCGATGATAATGATAATCAAGATATTCTATGGGCAAAACTCGTTTCGGCATGTGAAGCTAAGTCAGTCTCAATACTACTTGTCTCATATCTCATTATCACATTCGTGAAAAAAAACTAATAGTTTCAAGCCCGATACGCAGTTTTAAATCACCTTCTTTCTCTGTCTCTGAAACTCGACATTTTCAATTTCGGTTTTCCTATCTCTAGTGCATTCTCAAAGAGTGTTGTGTCAAATGCCATATATGACTCTTCAACCGTTTGAGAAAATCTTGTGTATAGAATGATTCTTTCGCATTTTAAAGATGCTTTCATGATCAATCATGGACTTCTTAAATCAATGATTCTGGTCTACTTTTGAACGATTTCGTTAGAGAAATAAAATACCAATACGCATATAGAGAACAACGTGTTTCACAGTATCATGAGGTTCTTCTAGAATACACGTAGTAGCTTGGAGAAACGAGGACAGAAACTGAGACAATTTTCACCCGTTGGGACCTTATTATCTTACAAAAAGTATTATGTAAATCCGAGATGAGCACGGCCATTCCTGTAGTATCCGACATCTATATTCCTTTTAATTTCAGCTTTAGTAGACAAACATGACGTGTGCTAATAATCTCTGGGAAAACTCAGAGTAAGCAGCTTTTGCACTGAAATCTTTGGAAATGTGACTTCCGATTAAAAGAACTCTTCTTAAACTAGCCAAACAGTTGTTTTAGATCCTCAATATTCATCGGAACTTACAAAAATTCTGCTTTCTTTCTTCAATTGATTTAGTTTGTTGATCGGTGTGTCGACAGGTCGTTCTGATATACCTGAAGCTGACTATGTTCAAGTTCATATCCACGCCAATCATGTTTACTCTATTCAACAAGCTCATGCCATATCGGCGACAGAACGATTTATACTCTTGAGAGATCCTCATGCTCGATCGGCATACGTGGATGATTGGGTGTTCGGTGAGACTCTTAGACAACTTCAGAATGTGAATAAAGCGGATGTATCGAATGGTTCCTTCTGGATATCATGGATGGCTTTTCTGCGATATTTTACCTCATTGACTATTTGTTCTTATCGTGATGATCTACTCGATGTACGACTGGAAGGGCAATTCACACAACACACCGCGCAACCAGTTCAAGCATATTACTTTCATTTAGACAGGTGAGAACTTTTCAGCATATCTAAGTACACAACAACATCTTTTCTCTAACTCGTTTTGATCGAAAAAATAAAAAAAAAAATAAACATTGCCTTACTTTGTGCTATTCAATAACAAACTAATGAGTGTTAGTTGGTATTCGAAATTCTTATCTCCCTAGTTTTGTAGATGCAGTGCTACTTTAGATATAGTCTTGCTAGACTATATAATTTTTGTTCTGTTTTATTTTCTTTTATAAAGAAGTGAAAACATCTAGGATTATTATGGCAGTTTTTTTCGCATGTCAAAGCAACATTCCTATTGGATACAGAAAAAAATTTACACCTATTGAAACGCAAGAAGTTCTTATTATTGAATGTTGTACACAGGTCTTCGACGATCAGGGTGAGTCTTTTTCATCAACGATCTGATCGAACACGTGTCTACTCGAACCATACGCAATCGTTTGTGCTGTGCAATGTAGTCGAGAAGTATGGAGTAGGTGATCAACAAGCCATATTACGTTGTTGTCGTACAGCATGCACAGAGTGGACAGGTATCTTACCAGCAGGTGCTTATGTGCTTATCCCATTCTCTGCCTCTTATTGGCATCACCAGCTCAGAAGAGAGGATGAAATTAAATTCACATTGGTTATTCATTCGTCTACTTCATTGGACGTGGTCATCGTCGAGGAGTCGGGCACATTGTTGGCTGATTCCCTCATCGCGGCTATTATGAAAAGTTGTTCTAAACCAGAAAAAGTATGATCAAACGCTTAGAAATAGTTAGGTCTTGTCTAAAATGCTTCCAATTTTGCATACTATACTTCTTGACTTTCTTTTCTTACTTTTCAAGCATACCAATTGTACTTTTTACAAACCGAAACATGTGAGTGACATAACAGCATTTGTTGCCGAGAATACTTCAACTGATCGAATGCTCAATGTTTATATAGAAATATCAGCTTCATCTAGTATTCACACATCGCGTAATTCCTTAACCATACTGGATTCTATTCCACCCAATAGCCGCCAAATTCTGTTTCTTATGGAAGAAACTGCAGAAAATAAGACAACAGCTAACATCCACTATTCATATATTTATTCGCACCAACACGATTCGACGGAACGACGAACATTACTACCGATGATATCAAGAGCTGACGATGTACATGCATCGCGACCCATTCTCTTATGATGCATTGCAGATTTTTGTTGATGTATTTACACGTCTTCGTCGGGTAATAAAATGATATTATCATTTCACTTGATGAAAACAGTAAACTCATGCAACACATATGATAGTTCGAGACATTTGACCCATACAAATCTACTTTTATTTAAAATGTTTGTTAAACTTCTAACTGTACTTTTTAAAGAAAATTAATGAATAACAAAGTTCATGGAAGGAAAGAATGAAAGTTGTATTAGATTGAAAAATTCATTAAATACATATGAAAAATTTTAAAAACCATTTTTGTTTTTGAAAAAATTCTCTTCATTGTCAAATAATTTCTACATCAATTATTTGGAATTAGATTGAAAGTAATTTCATACATATTGATCAATCAGAGCTTTTATGATATATGTTTAACTAACTATAAATAAAACATATATTTTTTATATTGATTTCTATCACAATGATATTTTTTTTTATTTTAGTTAAAAATTTTTTTTTGCTTCTCTTAATATTGATTAAAATTCTTTTTAGATATTCTGAAATATTTTTTGTTTTACTATTAAATAATTTGATTTCGATACGAAATATAACAAAATTTTTAGAAGAAAAATAGCCAAATCGAGCTGATTTCGTCTTTAAATAGCTCAGTTCACTACATCCATCTTCGGTTCAGACATTATTACTAGGAGAAAGAATATATAGACATATATGTTTTTCAGAATCGTCTTACGTCTTGTTATTGATTAGTGATCAATAAACATTTTGTTGAAAGTTTTTGAATCATTTCTGAAAGATTTTATTGAAAATCTTAATATAAAACTCATATCGAACTCTATTTTAGCATTATTTCATTCTGTATCCCTTGCGCAATACTTCATTTTATCAACTAATGTAAGTTTGATTGAAACAATACATTGGCACTCTATATGGGATTAAGTTTTTTAAGTTTTTTTCATTTAACGTTCACATATATTTATATTTGAAATTCATCCAGAAAATAACACACATTAACATAATAAAGATCAATATGTGTAATGATGTTATTTCTTATCTTTGACCTTGAAGATGATATTGTTAGTAATAGTTTTTGCGTATGAAAAGAACATAGGATGTGAGTGTCAGAAGAGAGAAAGACATATTTACACCCAACATCTCAGGAGTGACTCCATCAATTCAGATGATATGTATGAACCCAGGTGATATGTGTAGCCTCACAGGTGAGGCATGTACCTTATTAACAAAGTGCACTTTTTCTTTCGTATTATCCGAAATTTACATGGGGTGTCTTGAAATTCGAGTTACGATTAATAAGAAAGAAAAAATTTTTCTTTTCCTTAACTTACCGGGATAACCTACTTATATCAATTATAAATTATTGAGAGAAAAACTTTCTTTTCCTGTTTTCGTAGACTAACAAGAAATTGTCATTTCGATTTTTCATTTATTTTTGAATTTATGCACGGCACTAAATTCTTCATTTATATTCAAACTCAAATTAGGAAAATTATGCGAAATCGGTGATGAGGGGTTGACGTTGTTTTTGAACGATAGCTTTTAATCCTTGGGAATACTGTTGATCGTTTTCTCGCATTTTTTTGACTGAGACTTTTCCTCGTATGTCGATAATTTTTTGTTTGACATTGTGTAAAACATTAAATTCATGTATAAATCTTATCAAATGACACTCCATAAGTTTTCTATAGGCCATATGTCATCCATCTTCATAGCTTGATAGTCACTATCAATATGTTCAGATTTATTTTCATCTACAAATTTTGCAACAGTATGTCTATGGTGAATAGGAGATGCACCATATTTTTTAAAATGTAGTCCCCATTTAGAACCAATTCACACGGAAAACATATTTCAAAAAAATCGCGGTTCACCACGATTTCGCACATCTTAAAGACATAAACAAAAGAATCTCTCTTAACTTGTTATCATGAATGTGAATGTAATTCTGATTCTATTTCATATTGATCGAATGATTCGTGACATATTGATATTTTAGATGTGTGAATACCTCATGTTTTATGAATGATATTTTCTAGATAAACAAGATAAGATTCTCAAGGACTGATCCTATTCGAACAACATCAAACAATAAATTACAGTAAAACTTAGTTCTGAATCTTTCATAGTGGATTGTTTCAGAAATAATGAAAATCGGAAATAGTTGTTGAACATTTCATTGCAGTTGTGCAAGATATCTCCCTTATAGAAATTCATGAAGTGTTATTAAAATCCGAATAGATAAATATCAATTATTTAGATATTGATTTAATAGCTTTGTTTAAATAGTACTAAATATAGAATTCAAAGAAATTCTTTTATGCTCATCTATCGTAATGATTATATTATTGTTAGCATATGATATTTACTTATCGATCAATAAAAAAGTCTATATTTCATCATTATAAAACTATTGTACACTAAAGAAATATTTACATGAACGGGGATGTCTTATTTATTCCCATCAAATTCTTATAGACCGAAATATTCATTGAAAATTATTGTCATATAACTAAATAAATATTTTATCAGAAGATTTTGATTTTATTCATTGATTCTGATCTTCAACATTAATTCAAACATGTTATGTTAATTTATGAATAGAACGCTTTTTCAGGAAAAAACACGTTCCAAATTAGACCTAGCTCGGTTTCAACAATTCGATGATTCAACTAATTTTTAGTCAAACACCAAGTGTTGCATATAAATTAATTCAAGAATATGAAATAGATAAACCAACATGTCAATAAGCAGTTCATGCAGGTGGACTGAAGATTATTCGAAATGTAGAAGGTTGCTGTCGAATATTTTTCGTCGTTGAAAACATTCAACTACTAGATCTAATAATAAAAATATAATTTTTTCATGAGATTTTAATGTATATAACTATATTATTGGTCTCAAATGCATTTTATTAGTATTAGATCCAGACATTTCGATCTTCAGCTATATTCATCATATTAATGTTGTTTTCTTTTCAAATCAATAATGAAAATGTTTTTATTGTATAAACTCCAAATAATTGTTTTTCGATGGTTAATTTTGTTTTAGATAACAACTAAATGGTTCTAATAGATGTAAAATTCAAATCCTTCACTATAAACAACTCAGCTGGTTTGGTTATAGTTCGATGATTTCTTATTTAAGGGTAAACACAATATCTTTTTATCAACCGATATAAATTCTATTTCAAGCTTTTCTTCAATAGAAAAGATCATAGAACCAAATTTGTCTATCCATTAAACAGGAGTATGAGTATACATCAGTTCTTTTACTTCGATGAACAATGCGACTAACAGCCTATCAAAGTACACAAAGCGTGAGAAAAAAAATATTCTCCACATGAACTTGTGGCACTAAGAATGCTCTACAGATCTAGAACATATCATCTATAGTCCAACACAAATAGTATACGAAAATTTTCGTCGGAAATTATACACATTCCGTTTTAGCTGAGTACGAAATTGTTTTTGTTATTACTTTCTCTAAGATCGAAATCATCAACAAAGTCAGTTATTCAAACTCTATTCGCTTACATTGATTTTTATGTACCTTCGAGAAAACTTGGGGTATCTTTTCAGATAAACATATCGTGTGGAGACACGGCATTTCATTTCGAATTAATATCATGATAAATGCACAGATTAAGAATAACCTGAAAATTTAATTAAAAAATTGAACAACAATATTCCAATGTTGTGGTATGATTATAGGACAAAATCAAATTCTTTTATCTTCGAATGAGAGGAATTAAACTACATAAACAATATAGGTCGACTTGTGTTAAAACTGCACACAATACTAACGATTCAAGAAAATTTACGTCAAAATCATACACACATCCGTCACCGTTGTGAAAAAAACATTTTCACGTGGATAGAAAAAAAATACAGAACAATAAGTAATATAGAATTTTCTTTCCACCATCTTTTGTATTTCGTCGGTGTTGTGCAATTATATAATATAAAAATGGAAGAGCAACATGTGAGTTCACGATAGAATAAAAAGAAAATTTACTATAGAACGTTATCAAATAACAACAAATTCATTCACATACCATTGTCAGAAAAATCAACAGAAGATAACGCACACTATATTTATTTCGAATTTCATACATGAATCGGAATCATTTTCTCGGAAATATCGATCTTAGTATTGTTCATTCATTACTTACAAATTATTCTGTGCCAACAAAAATACCTAATTGTATCAAATTAAACAAAATAAAACAACAAGATGACTTGGTTTTAATCGAATTGGGAAGTTTATTGACTACAAAGGAATGTGATGAAATTCTCATGAATATTGATGAAGAAAAATTCCAAAAGATGAACAAAAACTATGATACACACCAGCGAAATAATCGGCGATTAATAGTTATTGATGATCTCGATTTGCTCGTACACTTTGGCGACGTTTAAAATTTAGTCATCGAATAACTAAATTAGTTTCAAATATAAAGCCATTAGGTTTCAATGTTCAAGGAACATGGCAAATGAGTGGTGTTAATCGAGCAATGAGATTACACAAATATCATGATAAAGAATATTTTACGGTACACAAAGATGCACAATATGCACCTAGTGGTGATGAACGATCATTACTAAGTTTAATTATTTATTTGAATGATGACTTTGAAGAAGGTGAAACAAAATTTTATTTTTCAAAACAATCGCCCAAATCTTCTGTCAAGGATTAACAATTAAGGAAGAAATCGAAGCTTATGGTGGTCTAGATCATGGTTATGAATGCATTACAATAAAACCAAAAAAGGGTCATGCTATTCTATTTACACATAATCTTTTACATGAAGCTGTAGTACCGGAAACAAATAATTCTAATGATATCAAAGAACGTATCGTACTACGAACTGATATACTTGTTCAACGAAAAGAAAAACCATTAGGATTTGCAGTAAGTCAGGAAGAAAGGGATGATTATTATGCATATTTAAATTTTTTTCGTGAAGCACAACAAAATGAATTGAAAATATGTAAAGGTTTGAATAAATCGGTAAATAATATTGATATTGGAGAATTATATGAACGTTCATTATCTATTCGATATTGTTATCCACGTTTACTTGAATTAAAGTCAAGAGAATCAACGATGGATTTAGACGAACAAAAATCATTGATCGAGCAATTACCAACTGAAATGTGGCTTTCCATATTCAAACATTTAGATAAACAAGATATTCAACATTTAATATTTGCTTTTCCTGATTTTCAGTTGCTGAAAGTTGTTTGGGAAGCTCAAGAATTAAAAAATTTTGAACAAGACACATCTCGGCCGAAATTTATTCCAACAATCGATACTCAGTATGGTAGTCAAACATTATTTCGATTCACGGATTCGAATTTTTTCAATCAACATATTAATCAATGTTGTCGTGTTGTAGCTGTTTATGCTTTCTTTCTATTAGGACACGGCAAAGACGCGACAACTTATACTGTGCATTATGATCGAAATACACATGAAGTATGTGAAGTGGACATGAAAAAAATTCTGTCAGATGTATTTTATAATCAAAATTGTTATGGTTCTCTCTATCGAGTTGTTCAAAAAGACAAAAAAGAACGACAGCCAATGATCGATTTGGATCATAGTGTTGATCGTACTTACATGACAAATCGACATCAATCACAGTTTATTGAACAAGATCTACTTTCGCGTTTTCATTTTAAGATGAAAATGGTTTATGAATCTAAAGACAAAGAACGAAGTTGGAAGAGATTTGGGTATGAATCAGATCGTAAACTCGATATTCTTTACCTCCAACGGAAACATGCTTTATGTGATCAAAGCGCACTTGTTGGTCCATATGAAGCTCCGAGTCGTTATGAGAAACATTTTTATACGTCAGATGCGACAATATACTCAAGAAATGATACAATCGGTTATCATGAACAATTATTGGGGCAGATCGAGCCAAACTCCGGTGTAAGTCTATGTCGAATGCTTGCTGCGAAAGATCATGTCACGAAAGAATTTCTTTGTGATTGTTCACTATTTACTACAGATATAAATGAAGTTAAGGATTTAATCGTTTGTTATAATCAGCTTATATTTGATTTCGATACGCATCAATTGGCTGTTGAACATTTATATGATAAAATGCCACATGATCTTGATGTAAGGACACCCTCTTGGTACTACGGGTCTCTGTTGTACCGTTGTGTTCGAAAATTACAAGATTCAATGCCACAAGCAAATCCTATTTCATTCTGTCGGGTTAATATTGAAAAGTTGGCAGAAGAAATAAAAGGTTTCAATCATGCATCGTGTCAATGCTCATATCCAGCAATAAAAGACAATCAATTTTCATTCCTTGACTATACATATTTGTCACATGTTGACTTAGCTATTGTTAAAAATAACGATCATGTATTTGTTTTGGCGGTTTATGGTGGAGTCGCCGCTTTATGATTATTAGAGATGTTTTATTGATTTTTTTTTGAAATTGCGCTTCAGAGACGAGTTCACAAAGCATATTATTTATGTACACGCTTTTCGAGCATTGATATTCAGAGAAACGCATTAATTCAACTTATTTAATTGATGATAATTAATAAATATATACACCCAAGTCTGTTCAAGAGAAAAAGATCAGAAAGTTGAATATAAATTTGCTAATGCGATACTTAAAAATTCATAAAAGACCTTTTGCTTATCAAAGAATATTGAATATTGAATAAATGAGAAACTCGATCATGTGTGTACATTATATTAAATCTACATGTGTTATATGTAAGCTGTGTCGAAGTTATCTTCCATCGTTTCATTTCATATCTATTATCAAGTGATGGGTATGTGTAATAAAACGTATATTAACGGTCACTCTCAGAGCCGTCTACATTAATTAAGCTCTAGCTCTGGCAAGTTTTTCTCTCATGAACCAACTTTCGGCAAAAATTCCGGGTTTTAGTCTCATAAGATATTATTATGATAATAATAAATTGATTTATGATGTACGAAAAATTTCACTTAGAGAGTAATATATTTAATCACATCATGCAGTCTCGAGCTTTAGTTCAGTCCCAATAATTAATCTTTTTTGATTCCTGTGATAGGGATGAGAGTAGGAATTGGCTCCATACTTATCAAGGGATGATGTGGAGTGGAAGGCATCAGCAGCCATTTTATATATAATGTAAAAATTACAGTATTTGATGATGAAATACAAAAAGGTGTAGAATATGACAAAAAGGCTTTGCTATGCGCTGAGATCATTTTCTGTAATAACCAGCTTAAACGTATTTTTGTGAATTTAGTGATATTTTTGTTATGTTAAATAACATCTAATAGTATATATTTGTTAGCTGTACATATGCAAATCGATAACTGTATAATAAATCTTTGAGCACTTATGAATAGAATGTAAAAATGGTCATCCACAACACGGTGAAGCTGTAGCTATGATTCTTTTCTTTCTCCACACTCACACTTCAAGTCCGGCAATATCTCTCGGTAGATTACGTTGGAAGAGAGATTAATTTCTTTGTTGTTCCATTGAGAATATCAACTTTTTGGTGTTGTGTCAGATGTTTCTGCTCTGGAACGTAGAAGAGTGCTCAAGTCGAAGCTAACTAAGTTTGACCCGATGAACCAAAAATGCTAAGAGAGTGGGTATGGGTGTTGGGTGTTACCCATGTCCATGACTGCAAACACATACCCCACATCCATACTCAACAACCATCCACACTGGTACCCCATATCCGTACCCATCCCATATCAATCTAAATCTTTAGAAAATTGTTGACAAAAGAAGAAAATTTGTTTCCAGGGTTTCATCAGCTCAAAATAAAATAAAGTAAAAATTTTAGAAAGAAAATCTTCACATTTATTGCTGTTGAGATTCATGTTGTAAACTAAAGATTAACAAATTTTGATTAAATCTTGAATAAAAACCAGTTAAAATCCTGATGAGTATTTGCAATCGATTTTTTTTGTGAAGATTCTAAAAATTTACACAGATTACATACACTACAAAATAGAAGCTTGTCAAGATCTCAACTAGCAGATCCTTCTACTTGATATCAGATCAAGATTTTAATTGTGGATTGGTCTTGTCTTGTAGAGAAGCGAAAGCGTTTGATTTCAAAAAGTTTGAAACACGTTTGTTATTGAAACTTGAGAGAATTGATGTGTTTAAAAAAGTTTCTTTACTTGTGTTATGATTCTCCTCTGGTCTAAACTACAATTCTCGGCTCGATGCTCGCAGTAGAGTCATCATTTTTTTGCTATTCCTGTGAGAATCCTGGTAGGCTTATGCATTTCCAAATCAAGAGGAAAAACTAATTAAGATCTTGATTAGAATACGCATTTGTCTTGCAGAGATTCTCTATTGTTCGTTCTAGAAAACATCCGAACATATTCTTGAACAGTTCCAATGAAGATTCCAACCAACAGATATCTGTAAGAGTTGAGAGATTTTTACGAAACGTTCTTCGGATTTCTCCATGTAAGAATCTTACTAAGAAAAAAAACATGGAAAAACGCAACGTTTAGACCAATTTGCATGACAATTTTTTTTGACTTTGATCGTGTTCAAAGATAGCCATGAGTATATGTGTCTTTTCACTTGCGAACATAAAATCGAAATTCGAAAACTGTTAAATTGAATTTCATATTCTTTTATTTCAACTACTCCAATAAGAAACAATTTTAAGTGTCAAATTTTCTTTATTTTAAATTTTTTAAAAATTTACTGATAACATTTTTATGAAACTTATATCGGTAGCTATTGTTTTTAAGTAGCTCAATCGATAGAATTTTCTACCTAATGAGTTCCATTATTTCTATTTAATGAGCTGTAATTTTTAGAGCTCGCTAGACATTATTGTTGCTATGAATGTCATGAACTTTTTTTCAATTTGAACACCGCATCGTATTGTCGTAATAATATTGAATCAAGCATCAAGTGGGCACAAAACTAATCTAAGTCCAACAGTATTTATATACAAGAATAAAAAATATAGAAAATAAGAATCCAAAAAAAAAACTACTTTGAAAAGCAATAAATATTGAGTTAACATTATAAATTATGATGAAATTTCTTTGAATCATGGTATTGACGTTAATTAAAGCCCTGTTTAATTCAGCTTCAAATTGATGAATGTTGCTCGGGCATCGTGACCCTCTTTAATTCAGCTTCAACTCGATGCATCTTGCTCGAGCATCATGACCTTCTTTTTTAATTCAGCTTCAACTCGATGAATCTTGCTCGGGCATCATGAC
Organism: Rotaria sp. Silwood1; assembly: GCA_905250075.1. Classification (NCBI taxonomy): domain Eukaryota; kingdom Metazoa; phylum Rotifera; class Eurotatoria; order Philodinida; family Philodinidae; genus Rotaria; species Rotaria sp. Silwood1. Next base: position 94,323 of record CAJNOP010000671.1, on the reverse strand, counting down.
TATCATTTTATTAATACCAAAAAACTTAAATCAGCTAGTCATTGCCCATTTAATTTTAAGACTGAGTTTATATTCAAGACCAGTTATTATATGCAAATTATTTTGCTTCATTTAAAACTTGAAATTATTATTTTATAGAAAAAGCATCATATCGTTCTTTATACTGTGTATACCTTTCTAAATATCATCTCTTTCTGAAACTAAAATAATTTTTTTATTAAAATTCTTTTAAACAATTTATAACCTGAAATTTTCTTGAACAAACGATGTGTTTTAATAGATATATGACTTTCACAAGTTATGTGTCTTTTCAAGCGTCCGATCGATATGAATTGTCCACAAATTTTCTAATAATAAATTTTTGAACTGATTTTTCTGTAAAGCACATTTTTCAATGTCTAAACTTACATCTACCCTGCTGCGTATTGTTAGTTTCTTCTAAATCGACATACCAAACTTTGTACCACATTTTATTGCCGAGTGGTATTCGATTGTCATCGAGGTTCGTATACTAATCACAGTTGAATAAATTCAGAAATTCAAAAATATACCAGTGAGTAAAATATTTGACAGTCAAATATCACAGAAATCACACGAAAGTGCTAATCGAATATTATCGATAAAAATAGTTATTTCGATTGATCTTAAACAAAAATTTTTCAAGAGAAATCACGTTGAAGAAAACTAATCATAAATATGTAAAGTAATTAAGTCTGCTAGAAGGGCATAGAAATGAATTAAATGCTTCAAAGTTACTTTTCTGAACAATTCTATTTCTATCAGCACTTGCATTTGACATCTGATAATTTTTTGTTCATAATATTATTGTTTTGATGAAATTGCGACTATAAAATTAAATTATTAATTTTGATGTCTTGTCAGAGTGTAAAAATAGTAGTAATTACATATCTCTGCTGTCAGTGGTGAAGATCGATAAATAACTTAGTCATCTCTTTTGATCTATAAAAGGTAGACAGCAGCTACAGGAAAACACGTCAATAGCTATTTTCTAAATTTATTAAAATATTTTCATTCATCTAATTATTCTATTGCTACACAAGTAGCCTACGTACTGGTCATATTCATTTTTCAAGTCTATCTTCAGTGTTACATTTTCTAAATCAGTTAATTTGACTATCTAAAGAGAATTCAATATCGACAATGTCAAGCACAAATGTAACTATATCTTACATTGGTAAGCTTCAATATATTTCGGCACAATTGACTCTATATATGTCAATTATCATCCTTGTTTTGGGTGTAATCGGTAATCTGCTCAATTGTTTGGTATTTGTACAACGACCACTTCGTTCAAAACCATGTGCCATCTGTTTTCTTGCCGCTAGTATACTAAATTTAATTATCATTTTTTCAGGTATTTTACCACGTGCATTGCAAAGTTTTTTTATGATTCCGGATCAAACAGAGACAGTATCTGTACTATGTAAACTGCGTCTAGTCATTCTTTTTACAATACGTACCATTTCATCATGGCTTATAGCTCTCGCTACTGTAGATCGTTATTTGATTTCAAGTCCAAATGTCAATCGACGTCAAATGAGCAATTTGAAGAATATCTATCTTTCGATTTTAATTATTAGTATCATTTCACTTCTAGTCTGGGTTGAAGCTGGCTATTGTTTCGATGCTAATTTGATTGGCACACCTCAAAAATGTTATGCCAAATCTGATGTATGCCGGATTTTTAACGATCTTGCACAATCACTTATTACACATATCATTCCATCAACAGTCATGCTGATTATTGGTTTATTTACTATTAGAAATGTTCGACAAGTCCGACGAATAGGATCTTTTCCAAATGGTATGAGTACAACTAATGCTGTACGAAATAGAAAAAACGAAAGAAGTTTAACTCTTATGTTATTTGCACAAGTTATTCTTTTGACCCTATCAACTCTACCACAAGCAGGACAAAAATTTTATTTGACTTATACATTTTATTATACAAAATCATCATCTCAACGGGCACTTGAAAGTCTTATTTTTAACTTAGTTCTGCTTCTTACATATTGGCCTTATTGCATGCCATTTTATTTGTATACAATAACTGGTAGCATGTTTCGAAAAACGCTTTTCAAATTATTAAAAAATGGAATAAAAAATTTGAACTCTTATTCTTGAAAAAAAATATGATGAACACTCGAAATACAAATAAAATGAATATTTATTACCCTGTATTCCATTGCTATCATGAATCGAGAAAAATTGTTCATATGAACAGATGATGTAAAGTGCATAGATATTGGCGAGGTGATTTATAAAAATCAAACATACAGAAGAGAACCAAGATTAGATGCAATATATCTGACTTTGCCAAAGATAGATTTCTCTTATAAAATGAAATTTTAGTGTAACTTTAGAAGTCTTTCTTTTTATTTGTCTATAGTCAAGTGTTACATCGAGACCGTTCAGAGCTGAGTAAAGCTGACAATGGCTCCATGAAACATGCTCCCTTGACAAACAAAAAATCTTTTAGGAGTTACTGATTACTATAAGTTGAGAAGCGGCAAAAATAGTTATGAAGTAGTGCAGGATTCAAAAAACATTTGAAGAAATTGAAGAATCAATTTGAAAATTATTATTAGTCTCATTGAATCTTTATCATATTATGAACGAGTAGAACTATAAAAAGCAGTTGAGTATTAGTGTACAGCATGAACTTCTTTAAATGCATACTCAAACGGACACTCTTATTAGGCATGTGCTAGATGAAGTTTTGTTTTTTAATGTAGAATTCTTTTTCAAGATCAAACAACGTCATCTTCTTGTAATAAAGCATTTTGTCCAAATCAAATATTAGTACCATTTTCTTGTTTCATATACATTTCGGAAAATTAAATGAATACGTATCTTTTTTTCCTTTGAAAATATATTTAATGAAATAGACATAGTATAGTTTATAGTAAATAAAAGAAAGGTATATGAACCAATCAATGAACAATATGTGTTGCTACAGTGAGTTCTTGAACTATATTAGTTATCATGTTGTAGTAAGAAAAACATATAACAATATAATAGTGAAGAAAAAAAGACATGTTGATATATTTGGTTCTTTTTTTTTCTCTTTATACACCAGAGAGTGAAAAAGCAAAGAAAAAAAAACATAAAATGCGTCTTTATGTTTTTTTTTGTCTCGATCTTCTTCTGCAAAATATACAGAAGATGTGTGAACCATTCAATATAGAAAACATGATCATATAAAAATTGTTTTTTCTGCAAAAGGAAAGCCCATCCATCATCATAAAACGTCTGGATTTCTAACATCAAAAAGTTTTACTGTTACGTACAACTTAAATTATCGTAAACTACAGGTTATTGAATCGATTCTTTTTGTAAAAACGTTGTGATAGAAAACATTTTCAAGTAAAATAATTGAACCGAAAATTAAACAATAGATCTTTGAAAAGTTCTTAGTATTTCGAATGTGGTTGATTTGATAATTAATTGATGTCAAATAGTATTACTGATAACTATTCTATTGATTATAGATTAATAAATCGCATTTTGTCTTCAATAAAAATAGGAATTAGTTTTTCTACAAAAAAGTCAGTGAGATTTGTTTTTTCTGAGATCGCTTATTTGTTCGTTTTGTTTTGATATTGATATTGATATTGGTATTGAATGCATTTTGAAATCTTGTATAATCAAGAGATACTGCCTGAAATTGGCAAAGGTAATGAAATGAAGATTTTTCAACTGAAAAAAACTAGATCTCGTTCGGCAAGATACAATTCAAAGCATTCATGATTTTATAAATAAGAAAATAAATGCTTGATCACGTGAAACCATTCGAATTATTGAAACACTTTTTAAACAACGTTCTCGAAATGAACTGACTAGTATTAGAAATCAATTTTATGATCGACACCGACACCTTGAGAACCTGAATTAGTTTTATTTATTGCAACCATTATTTTTTAATGTTCATTAATTTTTCGAAGACGATAGTCGTGGTATCGCAAAATGTTTTTACCAAGCTTTCTTTCTAACCCAAGGTTGACCAATGCTCAATATCAATTTAGCATTTGCGTGTTTTTACCTGCCATTAAATTTCATTGATTTTGCTTCCAAATATTTACGAAAAAATGTCATGAAAGACTTGCAAGAAAGAAATATAAAATTCTTTGAACTAATGATTCGAAACTTGTCCAATATGGTAAGATTTCATATTGTTTCTTTTTAAAAAATGTTTTTATTAGTTGAAACCATGCATACTGGTAGCATAATATTGTATCGAATACGTGGTTTTGGTCGTTCTGCTGATCAACTTATGTTCTGTAGTGTTAAAGATGATGAAGAAGCTGTGGATGCTGCTGCCAGCGAAGAGATCAGTATTGCAGATTATTTTACGCAAAACTTCAGAAAACTGATGTATCCATACTTACCATGCATTGATGCAATGAAAGAAAGTCAGAAGAAACCAAACTGGTTATCTATGGAAGTTGTCAGAGTAAGTTGATTACATGAATTTCATGCCATTGCAAGTAGTCGAATGGCAGCGTGCATTAAAACCATTGGAGAAACAACAGCAAGGTCTTGTTTCTAGAAATACAATCATCAAACCAGGACAGCGTTACGATGAAATTATGAATATTGTATATAACAATCAATTTACTAGAGATCCTTATCTCAAAGAACTAAGTATTCATGTTGATGAGCAAGGAATGGTGCAAACCAAAAGTAACTTATCCTTCTTTCTTTTATTTTGTTTACAACTCAATTGGTTTACATTTAGGACATGTACTATCACCTCCAGAAATCGAATACCATCGTGGTGGTACATAACGATTATGTTATTGAATGTCTTGCTTGTAGTAAATGGCGATAGATCTAATAGAATGACGATGAATATTCTAAACGAATTAAAAAATCGGCTACACAATATAATCTTGTTTCAGCTAATTTTTATTAGTACTTTGAATTTTTTCTTTCAGTTATTTAAGCGCAATTGTTTCGTGTTGACGACAGTGGGTTCACTAGAAAATGATATTAACATTGCTTTACCTGATGCGAGTAGAAAAACTTGGCAATTAGTTATTGTTGTGCTTAATAGCTACGACTCAGATATTCTCTTTAATCTTGTTAAAAAGTATGCCAATTGAAGAATTGACTTAATGAGTTAATGCGCCAATTTGCAAGCTTTAAAAAATAACATGGGCAAGCTGAACATGTGTAAGTAAATAAATAAAAACACTAACATTTGAGAGTCATAACAGATTTGAAAAAAAACCTAGATTTGAGTTTCATAGTAGAGAACAATTACATATGTTCTCTTATTCAATGAATAGAGTATTAAATATTTTAGATGTCGAAGAGGTAAGTCAAAAAATTAATGGAAAATTAAGCGATATCAATAGTGCTATCGATATTAAATCAGCTCTTAGTCGTTCTTCAAAAGAAGAGAGTGTGGATGTGGGTGTGAATATTTTTTATACCATTTCACTCATACCACCACCCACACCCTTAAAAATGGACCAGCATTAATACGTTTCACAGTGATGAAGACATGTGTCTCGAAAATGCGGTTTTGTCGCAGAAGTTTCACCTATGAATTGTATTAATGCAATTCAGAACAGTATAATCAATATAAACACGAAATGACTTAACTAGAATAGTCAATTCTTTCTCAAAGCAATTTTTATCTAGAAATAGAACAAATAATAATCTTCCTATTAGTTGAATGCCTTAATTCTTATTCATATAAAGGACAGGAATATTTCTCTAACATATTTATCTTCGTGGAGGATAACACGAGAGACGTAAAAAAAAACCATACCTCATCTATATGGAACAGGCACGAGCAACCATAGAATAGACGATAAGAAAACAGAACGAGAAAAAATAGAATGAGAAAAGAAGGACAAATAACAAACAAGTCTCTACCAAATACACTCCGCTGTCGTATAACTCAAAGAAAAACAACATGTCACTATATTTTGCATAACTATTTTCTTTTCACAATGGCTACATCAACTTTTCATTCTAAACCAACTGCACTCGAAGTTGTCAAAGGACTAAATGCAAAATTACATGGAAAAGTCGTGATAATCACTGGTGCAACATCAGGTAAACAAATCAAATTAGGTAAGTTTTATTAAAAAATTCTTCAATTATTTTAAGGTATCGGTATTGAAACTGCTCGTGCTTTGGCATCTGCAAATGCACATATTATAATTACAGCGCGAGATAAAAATAAAGGTGCAAAAGCTGTTGAAGATATTAGAAAAACAACAGCTAATGATAAAGTTGAAATGATGGAAATGGATCTTACTTCATTTGAATCTGTCAGAAATTTTGTTTCTCAATTTCGAACACGTAAATTACCAATTAATATTCTTATTTGTAAGTCAAATATTTTATTATTCATCTCGATTCACTGTATACATGGTAGGCAATGCAGGAATTATGGCATGTCCATATGCAAAGACAGTGGATGGTTTTGAATCACAATTTGGTGTTAATCATTTGGCTCATTTTCTTCTTACTACTAGTCTTTTGCCTGAACTCATAGCGGGAAATCCATCACGTGTTGTTGTGGTGAGTTCACTTGCAAATAAACGTGGTGGTATCAATTGGGATGATATCAATTGGGAGAAAAATTATGATAAATGGCTTGCCTATGCTCAGAGTAAAACGGCTAATATTCTTTTTGCTAAACAACTCAATAAATTATATGAATCACAAGGTATTCGAGCATATTCTTTACAACCAGGTGGAGTTTTGACCAATTTACAACAACATATACCAGAAAAACAACAGCGTGCAATGGGATGGTATAGGGATGATGGTACACTTATTGATATTTTCAAAACTGTTACACAAGGTGCGGCGACTATTGTCTATGCTGCTTTGGCACCTGAACTTGACAATCATGGTGGAGCATATCTTGAAGATTGTGCGATTAGTAAAGGTGTCAATACAAATAAGACAGCTTGGGGCATAGCACCACATGCGGCGGATATGGAAGCAGCTGAACGTTTATGGAAACTAAGTGAACAAATGGTATCAACTAGATAAATGAAAAACTCATAATTATTCTCTTGTATAAACTGAAAAACTTGGTTTTAATGCTTTCTATTAATCTTACAAAAATAAACATATAATTAAAACAGACTCATTCTTTCAAATAGCAAAAACAATACGTACTAGTACAAGTTTTATTTTCAACATCCGCAGTTTTTGTGTTCTCAGTTAACTGAACTATCTAACAAATGTTTTAGCGTTACATAAGCATTCTTACATATGTAAATTCATATCTTCTGCATGCTTTTTGCTCTTTTACTAATTGAATTCGATTTATCAATGATCAAGTAGAATGAGAATATTTAGTGAAAAAGAATTTTTACTTCATAGAACATCTTCACTCAGACAGCATTTCGAAATTTTTGGTCAAAAGAGAAAGATATGTTCATTTCTATCATTTAATATTATTCGATTAGACAGATGATATTTTTTGTTGTTGGACAGACCGATAGACAAAAACCATTTTTGTGCGATATATCCTTGCTTTCAAAAAGGAAAACAGTGATCATGTTTCTTTGAAAAATACATGCGACTTCTACGATAATAACAAGTGTGCATTCTTATCTTCAATTTCAAGAACAAGTAAATGTTCTTTTTGTTGTTTGATGAAACAAAAAAGATATTTTTCTCGTAGTATATTATTATTTTACTTTCTTTTAATTATAACATGAGAGGAGTATTGTTATTAGGTTTCTTTGTTGTTCTTACCACATCTAATGTATCTCACAGTCAACCAGACATAGAAAGTGATACATGGGTAGCTATCGCTGGTCTTGATCGAGCACTATCGAATATAACTCAGGTTGGACCACCACGAGCTAATCGTACAGTTGGAATTTTCTACTTTTTAACTTTGTGCAATGATGGAATATTAAGTGGACCATACGATATATCAAAAATTCTCAAGGTACATCCTGAAACACTCTATAATTTGCACGATCCTCACTGGAGATCATTCTATGGTTCTAATCATTTGAGGTGAAAGTCTTTTTGGTTATTATGTTATTGATGACGATTTTATTCCTCGTAAACAGGCATCTATGGTTGTAAATGGTGGTGTTGATGCCATTATTTTTTATGCTTCAAATGCTGTAACTTATTGAGATGGTTATCAAAATCTTTATTGCATTTATACGGATACCCTAGCCAACGGTGGACGAACACCACAGGTTGCTTTCTTTGTCCATTTGGTAATCCGGAAGATATTGAAAGGAAGACAACATGAGCAGTCTATGATGATTTATATGCTAATGTATCGTATATCTTTGGTAAGTAAAAAAAAAATTCATCAAGTCATATTCTTAATTGTATTTGTAAAGCTACTGGTGTGCTAACTCGTATTTATGATAATCAACAAGTCCCTATGATTGAAATGAGTGGTATCGAATTAGGAGCTGGACGACGATATAAAATAGGTTATAGAAAAAAAGAAAGCTGAGTTTTTTCTTTACCTTATATGAATTGTACAAACAACATTTCTGAGTGTGGGTGAGCGGATATAGATGCAAATGTTGGTGAGGGATATGGATATATGTGGTGAAATAATCAGCTACATAGACACCATTACCTCACACCCACATCCTTAAGATAAGAGTTTCCCCAGACGTTTTCCATTGAGAAGGGTCTTTTTTCCTTCATTTTTATTTTGGAGTAGAAGAAACTAATATTTCTATGAGATAAATTCTTTCTTGCCAGAAAATAAATTATGTCCACATGTTCCATAGCAAAAGCTCACTGTGTCTCGTAATAATCTTGAAATCTTTCATTGCATCATATGATCAAGAGTTGGTCTCTATTAATAATTTTTCTTCCCTTCAAGGTATGCCTGTTTTTGTGAAAAACGTATAAATTTTTTTCAGTCGGCGCATTTCTTGAGGATGCTGGTTTATTGCTTTCATGTCTAACACCTCTATAAGGATATAATATTTGAAGTTTATTGCGAAACCTAATTCATTATCAACTCGTATAATCATGTTTTAATATATATATGGTTTGATGTGATACTTGAAATAGTGGCTGTCTAAACATATTCTATAGAAATCAGGAAGCAAAAAGACTCTGCTAGTCATGCCTTTTAGCGTCTCAAGAGACTCAGCTTTAACGTATGTTTTTGGGAGACTTGCATTGTAAAACGATTTTTGAATGGAAATCAATGACAATAAACTGAAAACTGAAGCTTCTTTATATAGAATATAATAGTTGATTTGTTTTTAATTAACTGCTCGATAGTGTTGATCATTTGATTTCCAAACAGCCCCCAAATCTCTTTTAATTAGTGATAAACCTAATAAAATGTTCATAACATAGTAAAAGAGACCCATGGGTGAAATATCCGTGCAAACGCACTTGATCATTTCAAACAGATTTCTCGTGAGTAAGAACCTATGAAAAAAAATTTTGTCAAAAAAGTTTAAACAATTTTTGTCGAAGGCAAGATTCTGGTGCACACTCATTGATCAGAAATTGTCCATAGAACAAAAAAAAATCTATATTAAAAGTTTATTAGATTAACCACTTAATCGTTTTGATTTAAATTTTGAACTTAGCTCATCATTCGCTAGCTGACTTATATTTAATTTATATGTGTCTTGCAAACGCATTGATCCAATAGAGGATCCTACGTTATTTTTTCATAGAAAACATTTCAAAGCACAAGAATAATGAAAGAAAAGGATTTATTTATCAGTATAATCTTCAAATGTAGGAAGTAACCATTTATTGGTATTGTCTTTTGAAAAGTCTACAAAGAAAAAACGAATTAAAGAATAAAATCATAGTTTTCTTATAAGACGATTTACACTTGTCGTTAGTATTTCTTCAATATTATTTCAATCAGTTGTTAAATGTTTGATAATTAAATATGATTTAACTAGTTTACCAAAATAATATTCTTCATTTCCTTGTGGTTGACGAATTGTATCTTTGATAACATTAATAAAACATAACGACACAAAAATCAAGTAACTAAATCAATTAAAAGATACATTTTGTTTTTCGATAATTACTTTTCTATATGATCTAATCGTTCATATTCTTGTGTTGGGTGTATTTGTAATTTTTTAGCTAAAGCAATTTTAATATTTAAGGAGTTATATGTGTTATTGGTGTTAACGCTTTATTATGAATAAGAATTGATGTGATAATAATAAAGCAAAAATATTTGTATTTTTCTAGAGAAAATCTAAAAGAAAAAACAACTATCAAGTCTTCATGACTCTGACTGAATATGTTACTGACATAAGAAAATAAATCAGACGTAGATTACTCAAGCAACACGATACAAGAGTTAGTTTCATAACTACAACATTCTTTCCTAATTTCTCCGATTTTTCCCTCAGACAAAACAGGTTTGCTGCAGATAAACACCAATCTAGTATTTTTATCAAGCAAATATGTACAATAGCTCACTAAACCCTTTGACTGGATTAGTATTCAACTGATCGGAAGGGTGTGGGTGTGGGTGTGGGTGTGGGTGTGGGGTGGGTGTGGGTGTGGGTACGGCTGTATGTTTTGGTGTGTGACAAAGAACATCAACACACCCACACCCACACCCACACACCCACACCCACACCCCCCCACACCCACACCCACACCCACACCCCACACCAACACCCACACACCCACACCCACACCACACCACCCACACCCACACCCACACACCCACACCACACCCACACCCACACCCTTGTGTTATAGTATTATGTGAAACAGAAAAGCTCAACTTGAATCTTTTGTTCTAATTGATTCAAAATTTCATCTATATTAAGAGTTCGAAGATTATAGATACGTATATCTTTTAATTGAAGATTATTTATTGTTTTTGCACTGTATTAAGTTTTTGTATAAAATCAAAGTAAAATTCTTTGGTCAAGTTATTCATTTGGTTTTTCATTATTGTATCCTCTTTTTTACACGTCTTTTTATATTATATTAGCTCAACTTTAGTAATCTAACGATTGATATTTACATATAGTTTTAGTGTTTTGGTGAAACTAAAACATTTTCAGAGATTTACATTAGTACTCATCAGATTCATTGTGTGATATTGTATCTTCTGATATCACTATGAAATCAACGAAAAACATACACAGTTTCGGCTATCAGATATATTTCTTTATAAAGATTAGAGTAAATTGTATGGTTCTCGTTCATCATAAATAGTGAACATAAAGAAATTATAGATTGATGATGAATGTTTATTACTCGTGAGACTATAACAATGATTTACTAGATCTTACATATATTATTTATTTATCACGGTCATATTTTAATTGTAAGTTTTTACTGTTTCTTAGTTTTCAGTTATCGGATGTGCAAAATATGATGAAACTTCGATATGTAAAATAAAACAAAACATATTATGTGTTTGTTTCTTTTCATGTTGTGATCTTCAAGAAGATCTTTTTTTGGTTTAGATTGTCTTATACAAAAATAAATATATCAATTGATATTTATTAGAAATTCGACAGTTATAAATACTGATGCGTATTCAATTATTATCGAAAATGTCTTTGTTCATGTTACTATATTTAATCACAGAAAATATTAAATTGATAAAGGATAAGCGTCAGTAAAGGGTTCCTTATTGATGAATCATTTGGCATAGTTGTTTATGACTCCTTTGAGAATTCTTGACACTATCATTTATATGTAAGAAGTTTTGAGCGTATTCTGACATCAGTGTTTATTCAGATGGTTAATTTTAAGAGTTCATGTTGAAACATATAGTCATGAAAAAATAAGTTTACAGTTAAAAGAAAACAATCCATCACAATTATACTAGTGTTTAGAATTTCAACAAAACGAAAAAGTGATCTAAATGTTAGGAGATGAAATCATATTGTCTTTCAGTATTCTTGAAATCTTTCTTTGTTAGCATTTCGTATAGATAAATGAATCAAAATACGATAAGAGGATGATATATGCACAGACAAAAAAGTCGAACTAGTTTTTGGATCGCATCATAATGTTACTATCAATATTCATGCAATATTACGTCATAATTTCATAAATTTCACAAACAAAACATAAAATTCAAATAAAATCTTACTTCTGATGATGAAATCTAATGTTTATGAGAACGTATGAAATTTCCAGCGCCCTCTGAAGTAAGTACATTCTTTTCTATATATGAGATGAGTCACTTCTCTCTGCTACAACCAGTTACACTCAACTCCTTTTCTCTTTTATTTGTCATGAGTAATTATGTGTCATCAATATTATATTTCAAATTTTCTGTCCTCATCTCGAACGTTCGAGCGGTGAATCATTCTTACACAACATAGAGTATAAAAACAGCAACTTTTTTCACATTCCTTCATTCACTATTACTAAACATATAGTTATTTCTTTTCATTGTTTACTTGCTATTCAATACTAAAAATGCAAATCTTTGTAAAAACTCTCACTGGTAAAACAATTACACTCGAAGTCGAACC
>CAJNOP010000671.1:55711-81828 GCA_905250075.1 Rotaria sp. Silwood1 | reverse complement strand
CAACAACGTCTTATCTTTGCTGGTAAACAACTTGAAGACGGTCGCACATTGAGTGATTATAATATTCAAAAAGAAAGTACACTCCACCTTGTACTTCGACTTCGAGGTGGTAATGATCAATAGAAGATTTCTTAGGATATCCAGATCATTAGGTTATTTTGGGTCTTTTTCTTTTTTTTATTATTGAAATTATGTCAACTATTCGAAAAAATGTATAATTCGTTGTTTTTATTTTTAATGTTCGCTTGAAACATTATATTGATTTCTTTTCTTGATAATAAATGCCTCAAATGCTTATATATGAATCTTATTTTTATTTGTGGATGAAAAAAGTAAAGTTTTATTGTTCAGTATGGTGGATATTAAGTTGCTTGACAACAAAAATATTCTATCAGTTTAATTTTTATGACTCGTAGACTAGTATGCTCAAATTTTAAAGAGTCAGTTTTTAAAGTTATGAAAATTTCGGACACAGCGAAAGAATCCATGAAAGAAGGAGATACTTAATTTGCAGATAACTTTCGAAATTTCACATATTTATCGAAACCTATCAAAAAGAAAAAGTAAATGAATCAGCAATTGGAAAACTTCCTCAAACATTAATTAGAAATTTCTGGAATGAATTATGAAATGATTCAGTCATTGCTGAGCTAGTTCAATATCACTTCCATATGAAAAAGAAGACCTTACCATCTCAAACATTTTGTTATTTTAGTAATTAATTAGAAACTCCAGTAAACTCAGGATTTCGAAAATATTGTTCGTATGCATGTAACTGAAGAGAAGACACTACTTTTTTCAAGCGTAGGTAATTTTCGGAACTTTCTTAACAATTATCCAAATTAAAAATATTTAGGAAGGTAAGTTCTTGTTCTCGGTAGGAAAATACATTATTATTTATCACTAATATATAAATGTTAAATTTCCCTATCAAATGAAGTTTACTGGCAGCTATACAGTAATTATTGAAATTCCGTTTATGCTTTGCGTGAAATTTTTTTTTTTAAGCATTGTGTTTCTAAAAATTTCTGCATAGTATACCTCTTTTCATGTTTCAATTTTCTGAAAATAATTGAAAACTTCTTTAATTTTGAGAATTATTTATTATCAAAATTATCTTGAAATTGCTCAGTGATATATGAGGAAGATGTTGGTGTGGGTTTGTGAATTAATCTGACCAAAACTATCCATGTTCACACTCACACCCTCGTTTCATTTTTCTTCTAGACATGTTGAATTAAGTTAGATTGAACAAATCCATTTCATGATCTAATTCAAGTCTTTTGGAATTTTTTTTTATTGTCAGCTTAGTCAGAGGTGGGTTCTATTTTTACAATAGGACATAATAATTTTCGATTCTATTGTTTTTTTCTATTCATGATTGATCTTGGGCATTACAGAGTCTTGAAGAAGATTATTTGCACCTTGTATGTTTTTATTCTAATTTATTTTCGGTGAATCGAGAATATTGGGTGAAAAAATCGACGAAAGAAGAACTAAGCAAATGTATGATAGTTGATACGATAATTCATTTGGTTTTTGTCTCTGTTAAATGCATATCATTTAACTTTGTCATCATAAAATAGTTATTTTCGTATGTGTTTTTGCTTCTGAGATTGTATTCAGCGGTATTAATATTGATTAACAAGTCACAATGCCACTAATCACTGAGAAAATCGACATTTGCAATTTGGTTTCTATAAATATAATGTGAATACGATGACAATCACAATATTATGAAAAAGATGAAATTACTTCTATTATTATTCGTTATTTATTCCGCATTGATCACTTTTCGAAGTAAAAATATTTTTCTACTTAAATAAAAAAACGATTTGATTTTCTTGGTATTTTGTTTTTTACATTCAGCGATCAATGCAGAAATAGATTGTAGTATCTATGTCAATGATATCGATATTATCAATCGAAATCCATTCTATGTTGGGATTGATGTTAAATATACTGATACATACGCTAATACTGGTGATAAACAACAAATAAAAGAATTTTTTATATTAAACGATGAGAATCCATCGACTAGTATCTATTGTTTGAAAAATTTACAAAAACTTCAATTAATAAATACAAATTTAACAATATTACCTGATATAAAAAATTTACAACAGCTAAAGTCATTAATAATTCAATCAGATAATGGTATCATTGATCGACATTTACCATCTGAATTCGGTCAATTAATGTCTTTGTCAAATTTAGAATTAACAAATATTCAAAATCTTGAAGATTTACCTGATGAAATCGATTCATTGATTCTATTACAATCATTAATCTTAAAGAAAATTCCAAATTTGAATAAAATACCCGATGAAAGTATTGGTAAACTAATTAATCTTAATACATTAAATTTAATTGAATTACCAAATTTATCAAATATTCCATCGACTATAAATAATTTTCAACTCTTAGAACAATTCGAAATCACAAATACGAGTATTAATAATATACAATTAGAAAATTTAACTAAATTAACAACTTTAAAAATTATATTTAATTCAATATTAAAAACTATTCAACTTTCAAATATGTTTCGATTAACTTCTATTGATATTCTAAATAATAATGAATTATTAATATTGAAATTACAAAGTCTATTTGCATTATATTCATTAACAATATCATCAAATGCAAAATTATTTTCTATAGATATGGAAAATCTATCTTCTATGCAAACAATAACAATAACTAATAGTCCACAATTAAATTTAATTACATTAAAAAATCTAAATGCATTGACTACATTTACTTTAGATTCATTATCAAATTTTGAATCAATCTCATTTGATAATATACCATTTTTATCAACTGTTAGTATTACATCCAGTCCTCTATTGAAAACTATTTTATTTAATGATACACAATCAATAAAAAATCTTGATTTATCCAAATGTCAATTAACAATATTTCCTGAAAGTATTTTAACATTAAAATCTTTAGTAAAATTGACGATGACATCAAATGGATTATCAGCATTACCATCGACATTATCAACTGATTTACCTAACTTAAAAATTTTGAATTTATTCAATAATAAATTTCAAGGAAATATTTTTCAACCACCGCTTATTTATGTACGTGAACTTTATCTTAGTCGTAACTTATTGACATCAATTGATGGTATTGAAAAATATCAGTCAATACAACAATTAGAATTAGATTGGAATAATATTTCATCAATTCCATCTGATATCATAATATTATCACCGATATTACAAAAATTTGTAATCAGTTATAATCAATTAACTAGTATTCCATATACAATGACAAATATGAGATCATTAAAGTCATTGGTTGCCTCTAATAATAATATTTCGTCGAGTGAACGATCATATCTCTTTAAAATATTCCGAAATTCACGTGTTTCAATTACTCTTTCTTGAAAAAAAAATACTATTTCATGATAAGTTGATTCACTTAATAAATGACATTATCCTAACTAAAATAAAAGAAAACTATCAAGCTAATACTTCATCTTATTAATTTTTTCCAATTCAAATAAAAATTTCTTGTGGATTTTCTTTACTAATGCTCCATATTATAAATATTTTTTTTTATTATAAAATCTTTGATTTTTCTCTGCTATTCTATCATTTTCGTGTATTATTTCATCACCGAACTCACTAGAAGATTCAGCCGTTTTGAAAAATCCTCTACTTTACCCTACCCAACAGAGTAGGATACAGTTACAATAAAAAAAATATTGCAAAACGTATCATCAAATCAAAACAAAAAAGAAACACATGCAGAGTTATAAACGTTCACATTTTCAATTCATATAAACTTTCCAAAACTAATGAAATCATGGACTGATGCTTTTTTTGCTTGTACTTGATTGTACCTTACATACAAATTCAAAACAAACATACGGATGACGAAACAAGACTCTTTGCCATGAAAGAGAGCAATATTTTCATCAACACAATAAAGCAATATAGATATGAGACACGAACAGAGTGATATAATTAGATATGCAAATTGAGTCTTGTTTGCTATCATTGATAAGTGATACCAATGACTCGTTGTCATATGAAGACATACTATATCTGAATTCAGAAGAATTTCTGTATGGATACGGTATGATGGTCTTAGCTTGAGATGCATCATCATTATCTGAGCGAAAGATGAATTATCAATGAACAATTTGAACTTCGTGTAGTACATGAATTGTACATGCAGTAGGGAGAGTTAATCATATATCTGCATATTGATTCTAACTAAATTGTATGTACTCGATTTTTTTCAAGAGAACTAACTTTAAGAATCAGCTTCTCATTTTGAATTCACAATAATAGAAATCAGGATAATTTCAGATTGGTTATGCATTCTGTATCTGAAAATTATGTTTAGCATGACTAGGAAAAACAACATTTTGAAATATATTTTTCCATTTGAATCAATACGACGGAAAACTTCTTTCATCTTTATTTAAACTCACAAATCATTTTATTACCTAGGTAGTATTGTGAGCAAAATACCGGATAAATCTAAATATTGAAATTCTTGAATCATGACAAAGGAATTAGTTGAAATAGATGTGATCTTATTGTTTGCAAATGAGAATGAATAACCAAAACTTGATATAACTGCTTTGAGTCCATCGAGTGACGTGAGTTAATTGTTATTGGTTTCGCTTGTAGACAAATTCAAAGTGTTCTTTGAAAAGTTTTTAATAATACAATTCGATTTTCGCAATGTTATGAGCGGCTTAAACCTATTGAGAGTGCGAGTGTGGATGTTGAAAAAGAAAAGATTGAAATCTACACCCATACTCCACCTTTCAGAGAAAAAGTTCATTTTTATACAGACTCTCTCATGACGTTCTCGATTGTACAGTAGTAGAGCTCTGTGCAAAGATCAATGATTCAAGTGGATACCTTCAAAATCGTTCACTTTTAATGTTCTAAAAATTCAAAAGTAGATAACTCAATTTACCTGTAGAAAGAAAAACTGCAAACAAATAAAATATTCTTAGAATTATCAGATTTAGAAATGATTTCTGTTCTATATATGTTAAATAATTGATTGAATATCTGATAGAAATGTAGCATGTCTCATTCATGTCAAATGGTTAATGCTAGACTAAATTAACTCTGTGATTAATGTTGGGGAATAAATAAAGCTTCCAACAACAAATACTATATATAGATAAAAATCTTAATTTCTCTCTTTGAATCATAAAACTATCGCTGTTTCAATAATTACTATTGATTTATAACCAGAATCTCTTGATTATTTTTGGAAATATCGCTTTCTTCTTCAGTGTATTTTAACAATAAATTATATAACAGAACGAAAAGACAATTGTATTTTTCTTTTTCTTCATTCATCGTTCTTTATATCAAGAATGATAAACGATGAAAAAAAAAAGACATTGTCGTTTTGTTCTGTTATAAAACTTATTTTTAAAATGCATTAAAGAAGAAAGCAGATACTTTCGAAACGTTTCTAAACAAATTATTTGTCTCTAATTAGTAATAAAAATATAAAGTATTGTGGAACAGTGATTCAAACTGAAATAAGAATTGTAAAGTTCTTTCAATTGAACGCGCAACATTTGTAACTCTCAGTTTTTTTTAGACAGAGCTATGCGTAAAAATATACACTGAATAAATTAGTAAGTCACATATCCTTCAACTTCAATAGAAAGACATTAAAAGAAGATAAATAAGGAAGTAACAAAAAAAGCTCATTTATTCTTGTGCACATAAAGTGACAATAAGACATGATTCGTCTTCGGCAAACTGAAGTTAAAGACAATTTATATTTATTATAACTAGGAAATGTGCAACAGAAACTTTCTCATCAGATATTTCAAAAACTAATCGCAGGAATCTAAAGAGTTCTCAGGGTTCCAATAGAAAAGTTTACTTCTACACGTTTCCATGTTGTATAAACTCGAAAAATAAAGTTGGATACACTTTAGCTGCTGAAAAAATTGGCTTTAAAAAAAAAGGTCAAAAACCTCCCAAAAGTGGACACTTTTGAAAGATCCCTTGGGTGTTCACTATAGAGAGGTTTTCGGCTTGTCCACGTAACGCGACACTTCGCTGATCAAGTTTTGAAAAAATTATTTTTCGAATTGGACAGATCTCAGTGGGGTACTAGATGCAGTTTTTTACGCTGATTACGAATTTGGTATTAATTTTGTATAAAAATCAGATTTTGATATCGAAAACTGGATTTTAAAGTTTTCAAAAACCGTATTTTGGATTTTTTGACCAAGAAATTTTTTCAACAAAGGTCAAGAGACATACCATTCGATGCAGAATTAAATTCTCTACAAAATGGTCTATTTAGTTTTGACTTTGGCAGCTTAGAACAAATTGAAGACTTCGATACAATTCCCAACTTTCTGCTCAGTTTATGAGCTCTCAGATCGATGTATCAATCTCATTTTTGCATAGGGGATTGTCTACATAGAAAACAATAACACTTATAAAAATCAAGTCATTCTGAGTACATTAAGTGCCTCAAAATTGGCCAACAAAAAACTGTGTAACAGCGTTACGAAAAACGTAACAGCGTTACGTTTGTTTTTTGCATTTTTTATCTGAGCAAAAATATTTTAGAGAAAATGTCTTTTACTGCCTGAAAGCCTATTCAATGCTCTACAAAGATGACTCTCGGAGCATTACATTTGAAGAAATGGTTTCGCAAGAATTTAGAGTTTTCTTGGCGGCACTGGAAAAAAAGGGTCCTTTTATGTAACAGCGTTACGCCATGATAAAACCTTTCTAGATGCCTGTGACTTCAGTCAAAAAAGGCCATTTTTATACGATAAATAAAGTTCGATAAGCTGCGTCGAATGACGTTTGAACGAACTTCCTAGCTCTTAAACTTTTCGAGATAGTTGAAGAAGAATGTGTCAAAAACGTAACAGCGTTACGTTTGGACAAGCCGTTTTACTGTATTATACAACATAAGACTGCACGAGCATCGAAGAAAATTCAAACAGAAGTGAAGAGTGTTCTGAATAGAAAAATATATTCTCTACAAATACGACTATATTACACTTGAATAATGATTTACGAAGAGATAGATGATAATGAACTTATCCTTGTCAATAAAGTCTGGTTGAACTGCTTTCTTTTATATTGTTTTTTGAACTTTGACAAATATAATTTCTTTTTTGGCTTCATGTCAGTCTTTTTCTTTGGTCTAATAATTCTTATGTCAACCATCACAAAATATTCTATATGCATAGCTTCACAGGACATAGGTGTTGTTTTCTTCTGAACCGAAACATCCACATCCACATTTTTTCTCTGTAGATTTTACCACAGTCATTACTTGATTCGTGTATGGGTGTGGGTGTACCATCGATGATACACCCACACTCTTTATAGTAAAAATAGCAACTTTTTTTGTGTTTTTTCGACGTTCATTCCAATAGAGTCAAGAAGACTTTTTTCACATATAAGAATATGTGAGAAAAACGTTGAAATGATTTATTCGATTTTCGATTCTTGTTGGGAAAAAGCAGAACAATAAAGATCTCTAATTTCAATGTTGACTAATTATTAATTTCCAAAGCGTAGTTGAAATTTTTTTCTTGCGTTCTGTCATATCTATGAGAAGTGATGTACGTAAACAGCTGTTTGATGATGTATTGAAGAAATAAGAGACAAGGAAAAGTGCAGATGACAGTGATGATATACGATAAACAAAAAAGAGAAAAGCGAGCACATAAAATGAGTGTGAAGAGAAGTAACCATCTCCAATATTGGTCATTTCGAAAGATCTCTGCCAACATGCGTGTGCTTAGTTCAACATAATTCTATCTAAATAGGAACTAAATCATATGGAAAAAAAAGTGTCAATTGTGAAAAAAGAAAAATAGGCAAAGGCACAAGTATGCAAAGGAAATAGCAAATTCGACTGGACATAATGTTGCAAAAATTTCGTTTGAAAGAAACTGAACGATATATGATTTTATGATTTTCAATGCGAATAAATTTTTGAGCACATACAATCCGATCACTAAATAACCAATGAGACGAACTACTTTCAGAATGTAATCTTGTCGTTGCCGTAATTGAATACATTGGTGGTAGGGAATTCGCGTGAACGTGACCATATTATATAGAGGAATCCACCAGTGAGGCATTAATCTATATAGCAAATTATCAATCTTCTTGCGCCATACAAACGAATGTTGTGTAACCAAGTGACTTAATTCACGATAGTTGTACATTGATAAATCAGCTATGGCATGAGCATCAGGCACGCGAATATGACTAAAAAAGAGAAGCTTAGCATAGATTCTCAAATATATAAAACAAATGGTCATCCTTTTTAGAGCATACGTCTGTTCATGTTTTGCAAGTGATATGCAAAGAAGGAATGACAAACAACCTCCTCGAAATTTAAATTATTTTTTCAGACAGTAAGCAGTCTTGCATAATGCAAAAAATAAACCTGAGAATAGTAAGAAAACCGGTAATTATCACAAATTACTTTCGAAGAATTACTCATGTTATCTAAACGATCTCTACTAAATGGGTATTTAATTTAGATAGCGATCTTCTCAATATTTCATGCATACTTTATCAGATTTTCCTTGAACAGTTCAGAATAAGTAACTTTCTAAAATATGTTTCAATTCTTTCATCAAATCCACTTTTAATATCATTTTGTGCTACTTAATAGCATAAATAAGCTCATTCAAAATGAGTTTAATTGAACGATACATTTGACAACAATGATAGAGACGAATATTTCGCATTTTATTGTTCTTTTAATCAATAATGTAAACTAACGGATGGTGTAGACGAAATAGCTAGCTTTAGATAGGCTGTTTTCTCAAGCTAGATTGGATGATTATGTTTCGTACTGATGTTAAAAGATAAACGCATCTTATTGATATGATCTTGTCAAAATGAACATTTGTCCTTGTCTTGTAATATTAAAGGTACGGGATATGACAACAAAATCAACTGCTCAACAATAAAAATCAGAAACTTTTAAAAACTCAATTCTAGTTCAGTTAGTTTTAGTTCAAAATTTCTTCTTGATATGAAGTGATGCAGAATTTTTCGATGCATCTAGTGATGTGTTGGATTTTATATGTTTCATTGTTTCTGTTTCAAAAAACACAATACATTATCAGAAAACATTCTCGGTCAACAGAATTATACTTTTCGTTGGCAATTTTCTCAACACTTGAATTTACAAAAATCTATTATTTTTATGTCAACAGATGCAGAATTTCAGCATCTACAGAATGCTCTTCATTATAAGAGCTGAATTGCTTATCTAACCTAGTGATAAGGCTGAAATCTATTTTTTCACATAAAAAAGTGCGACAGATGAAATAAGAACTACCCGAAATTCTTTAACTTTTAATATCAAAACGAAACTTTCGCATCCAATCTAAGTAAAGAAAACAGCCTATCAAAAGTCGGCTATTTTTTCTGTGCCACCCGTTACAGAGTCATCGCAAGCCGGTATGAAGACAATATTACTTACTCTTGTTATACAGAGCACTTTACAATTAAATACTTCAATTAAAAAAATGTGAAGTGATTTCAACGCAATAACACTTCTATAAGAGAATATTCAGGAGAAAGTCGTGCCAGACCTCAAACTAATTGAGAGAATCAATCGATTGGATTTTTTCAAAGTTATTCAAATTTTAATACTGTTTTTGGTTGAAATCGATGCAACAGTCATGTTTTCCAGGTGAAAAAACCGAAAAGGGTGTGAATGTAGATAAAGTTTAATTAGCGAAAGCTGACAGAAATATTCATGAACTATTGAAATTGCCATCGTACAAATAACTATCTGTACTATAGAGATTCCTTAGCCAGATATCGTCATTCGTTTAGATCAAATCGTATTTACTCACTTGTAAGCAATAAACGCTTTTTGAATATCAAAATTTGTTTGTTTTAATGTTTCGAATAAGACAAGACAATCTTCAAATGCTGCATTCATTCCTTGAGCATAGAATGGAGCTATCGAATGAGCTGCATCACCCATTAGAAGCATGTCACCAGTTGATGACACATATGTTGAACATTTAATAGTGATTAGAGAACGTGGTTTCGAAGAAAGAAGTGTCTTGATAATATTATCTGATCCGACAAATGATAGAACATCAGGAAAATATTGTTGAAAGAATTGTAAAATTTCTTCGGATTTCGATAGACTATTAAAAATAGACATCGGTAAAATAAGTGTAGCATTGAACGATTTATCTTGATTGGGTGAAGCAATAATAACAAATTTATGACGTGGCCATATATGTAAATAATTTTCAGGCATAGCAAACTGTATGAAAGAGAAAGAAATTTTGACATTACTCTTTATTCATGAATTCATACCTGATCATCTCTTGAAGGTATGTCAATTTCCATATAGTACAAATCAAGATATTCTTGAGTGAAGTTTATTCTCTCTGTTTTCATCATAGTCGTTCGAACAGATGAATAGCATCTAATGAAATTTGATAAAGCTCATTTTAAATATGTCTTATTTTCTTATTTTTACCCATCAAAACCAATAATAAAATCAACATTAAAATTAACTTGCTTACCGGACGAACTACATTTTGGAAAATCTTTTTAACTTAATTATTTAACAAAATAACGTACACGTAAAAATATGCTTCTTTCGTATCCCTATTCCAACGGATAAATTTATGCTCAAAATGAATCGTAATATTAGATGATTTGCTCGCTTCTAGAGAGATATGATTATTGTTTGAAATAAGTATTGAGAAAATCAGAATCGTTTACCGTCAAGTAAACATTTGTTGAGAATATCACGCTGAACCGATAGAATCATCTAAAACACAAATGAAATGATCATATGAAAAGAATATACTAAATATAGGTTGGACAACGAACATGATTAGAATCCATTCCGTAGGGTCCATAAGGCAATACACATGTACGACCATTTTCATCGTGCATCATTCGTGCATATAGCGGTACACCGGTTCTAACAATCATCTTTTCACAATTGATATAGGCAAGAGCATCACGACCTCGACGCGATAATGCCATATTGATAGTGCGTCCTCGAACTGTCGTCTCTCGAGTGCGTGTATCTAAAGATTCAAATAAAATACTCGTTGAATCCAACAAAACGAAAGAAAGACCTGGTCTGAGCTCGAAAAGATGTACTTGAAAACCATGTTTAGCGAAGAAACATGCACATAAAGAACCACCCTACAAGTGTGCAGATTTTTAGTGCAGAAAATCAAATCCATCACATACGAGGCCACCACCAATGATAGCAATAGTCGAAGAGTGAAGATTCAAACGATTGGCTGACATAATTCTAAAGAGAATTAAAAGTTTATATATTCTGACAAGTGTAAACTGCTTATGTAAATGATCTTAAAACGTTTTGTATTCTGTAAATCGATTGTATATATGTTTAGACTTTTTTATAACTGCATTTCTCGTAACACTACTCTAGTGAATGTATAGACAAAGGTGATACCCGAAAGTAGGACTCGCTGAGACTTGACAAAGTCCTAAAGGATATGGACCCATGACCTATTTATCCAAAGGTTAGACAATTTTACTGAACTTTTATGTATTGCACGATATTGCCCGAAAATCGAATGACGTAATTTCAAACTGACAATTCGTCCGTACATAGATAGGTCTACAGGTCGTTAGAATATTTCTTTGTCAAGATATTGAATTTTCAAGTAAACTCGATTATTGTGATTGGTCTGTGACAAGCGAGCATGTTTGATAACTCAGTAACTCGACACAGCAACATAGGTTTCGGCTGAAACGTTTAAAACATTTCAAGAGTCTTTAGATCTATCCGTAGACAAAACGTCTGATTAAATTTCTGCCATTCGGATTCTCGCACAATAGAATGCGAAAAATTCAGTGGAGCGGTCAAAACTGATGACCAATAGACCATCGACTCTTATCTTTTTGAAATTTTTCTAATCTTACCAAGTCCTATTTGCGAGCAAAATATCAGCTCAAAATCGAAGAAACAATTCGGATATTTCTCTCGTGCAAATGTCGCTGCAGGATACTGGACCAACTTGCTGTGACATACTGGGTGGTAGGGTACTTTTTTTAGGTACCCTAAACTAGTTACTTTCGATAGGGTAGAACTAAGTATGCATGTGTGCCCTTGCAAGAAAAGACCCACTATTCTTCGAAGATGGATATTGTTCAATACGACAGAGTGAATGACTATTAAGGCGGAAAAAGTTGATTTGTAGATCCCGAAGGTTTCAAAGATTCTTCAAGATTCAACCTTGAGAATCTAGTTTTTTCCTTTGAAATTTTCTCACAAATCTAGTCTCAAAGATAAATTGATGTTGCTGTTGCCACAGATGTCTCAGTAACGTTATTCAATCAATTACTTAAACCAAATAACATTTCACTTCTCTGTGAAACTGACCCATCATTTTCTTGCTTTCAATAGTTTAAAGCTGATAAGGAAACATTTCCAACTTTCTAACATCTTTTTAGCTAATATGTTCACTTATCTAAACTGCAAAAATGGAAAGTAATTTGGTCGATACATTCATTTTGCTACACACTCCTATTTACAATTTTTCAAAACTAGAGCGACGGCACGGAGAGATAGTAATAGGTTGTTTTGATAAAGGTATCAATTTTCACTTTCTCTTTTCGTATGAAATGGTGATTAGAAGGATTAATCTATTTTTGACTGTGCATCGTAAATAGATTTCTCGTCACAGAAAAAAAGAACGTGCTTTCGATCACGAATAGCTATTAAAATAGGCAGTCATATATGATGACTATTGAAGCTTGAGACTTTGTCTTTTGCTATCAAATTTTGTATTATCGAGTCAAACAATAGATCGATCGATTAACGCAAAAGGAAACTTTGATCTCATGGCCTAACCAGAAGGGCTCCGCGTGAGACAGAATGACACGTCCCATGCGATAAGCTATTCTTTTTTATAAAGTGCAGACTAACGATTCATTGAATCACAACGAGAAAGAAGGTAGAGGACAATAGAATAGTAAAGAAAAAGGCGCAGCAGAAGAAAATGGAGAGGGAACTTTGTTGCTTATATAGTAAAAATAAAACCACTTTACAACGTTCACAATAGATCCAGCAAAGTTCTTTACTTTTGTCTTTTGATCATTTTTTACTCGCAGGCAAATGCATACATGGAATTAGTCCGTTCGTTGATAGAAATGACTTGAGGGTGGATGTGGATGCAAGTGTAGAAAAGATTCATACACACACCAACACCCACATCCATATTTTAAAAATAATTCCTGCGTTAGAAGGTAGAGAAAAGCGATTGTTTCTATTTGATAGGACTTTTTCATGAAAGAGGACGATGTTTATTTTATTTATTAGGTTATTTTAAATGCCACACAACTTTTCTTAAAAAAGATGAATGCTTTTTTAATCAACAAATATAGCACTATGGTGAATGAAAAGTATCGGAAAAAAAGATAAAAATCTTGCCTAATTGTTTTTCTCTTTCAGAAAAAGGAAAAAAAAAAGACTCATTTCATTTAAAGCGTCTACTGTTGTCATCCGTAACGACAAATAAAGATCTATTTGACAAATATGACTCAGCAATTAATGTCGTTCACTGTTTCCAAAGTGAGATGCTATTCATTGACAATTATTCCTTTAATAGAAGGAGTTGAATATTTGTTTTGTAAAACAATGTCAATATTAACACAAAAAATCTGGTCTACTTTTTTTTTATTTGATCTCGTTTTTTATATAAATAAATATGAGTTTTCAAAGATAATTACATTACCTGAAGCCATAAAAGCGAAATCAATTGAATAAAAGAAACACACTCAGTAGCACGGCTGAATCCTATTGAGATTTGATGTCTGTTTTTTTTTGTCTAAGACTTTGCAAGATGTTCAGAAAAAAAGGATATAATTAAAAACTATTGAAAGAAGTCGTTTAGGAAACCAGATGTGTTTAACAAATATATAATCATTAATTATTTGTCTTTGAATTGTTGTGATAATCAGCTGCTAAGTATTCACGCTCATTTTTCGAAATATATGTCATGGATAGATTATCAATCCATAATAAAACACGTCACTTGGAGCAATTCTAATTTAATGCATATCATCGGTGTACGAACACTAAATTTTCAAAGTAAAATCAAATTACGTATTTGATTCAATAACAACAAAAGCATAAGTATTATAAACAAATTTATTTGAATGAACAAGAATTTCATTCCTGTTATCTCATAGATCTAATTTAATCAGTACTCTATAGTCTTGCTTGAAATCGGAAATATGACAAGTGAACAATTGGGTGCGAGAACAGACATAACATCTACTCATTGTTCAACCAATATGAACAAGTTGAATAATTTCCTTTTTTTATTGGTAAGGTTTCTATATCAATTTCTACTAAAGCTTGCCAATCATTTCAATTTTCTATTATGGTGAACATCATGTTGATGATGATTTTGTACTAAACTTGACTAGTGAGAAAATCCTTGAACTTATTCAGTTTCATCGAATCAATCCGATAAGAAATTGTATTTGAAAAATTTTCCATACGTATCAATGCGACTATTTGGTCTTCGAACGAATTTCAGTGGTTAATTCTTTACTGGGATGTGGGTTTGAGGTACTAATATTCCTGTTGTGTACATACAGACTGTTCTCTTAAGCTTGTCTTATACTAATAAAGGAATAATTGAAGACAGTGAAATGCTTTAATCTAAGTTGATATTTAGCATTGAACAATTTAGTCTAGTTATTATCCCGTTAAGTGAATGGAATTATTTTGCCATGTTAACACTTGAGTATAAAATTGTATTCTGAATTGTAAATTAAACAGCATTTAAAATTAGAAAGGATTATTTGACTTCGTTCAATCCTTCATATATACTAAATAAATAATTTAACTTCATATTAGAGAATAATCGATTTATCTTCTAATATAATACTTCAAGCTTGATCTTAAGTGGCAATCTTCTACGATTATATGCCAATAAATGTAATATATCTCTATGTGAAATCCGAAATAAAATTCTTTAAGACGTTGTATAATTAAGTGAGGCAGCAATGATTAGTTCTGACATGTGAAATGTATATAGGCTATATACTATTATAATTTTATTTCGTATTTTCCTTAGATCACATTAGAATTTGTTAATAATATACAAATAGTAATGATCTCGACCTAAGAGAATGTCAAGAATTAATCACACATAATACTTTGTTCTAATTTTATACAAAAACTGTCAGCCAATCCTTAATGTTCTTTCACTAATCGAGTATTGAAAAGAATATGTCCCACTAATCGATGTATGCCAAAATTAAATAATCGTTGATCCTTATCGTTAAAATACTCTTCTGTGGATTTAATATTTGAGAACTTGTCCCAAATTTATTCTTGCTAATTATTCGTTTTTCCTTGTAATTTCGTTTGCTTTTCTTATTATTAAGAATTGGAATACAGAACCCTAATAAATGTTTTAGTATTTTAATAAATAACACTAAACGCATCGGCAACAATGAATTTGCATTTTTCTTTATTTATTATTTTACCAAGCACATCTTTAACTTCTCAAATTATTTCTACTTGACCGGTTACTGAAAAACAAATGTTGAGAATAATAGATTGAACTTGCCTGTTCTTTTCGAGATAAATCGTTGCGTTTTTCAATAGATCATTATCCTTTTTTCTGAGTTTATTAATGAAGATCCTTTCGAACAAATATAACAGAATGAAAGCTATTTGATAAAGCAACTGAGCAAGTTTAAAATCTAGATTATGACGTGCTTGACACATTCCACACACGCATGCTTAAGGTGTGTGAATTTTAGTTTGATAAAATTGGATCGAAATCTTCGTCATTCATCAAAACCGATAAAGTCTTACATGGATATATACAATAAGAACATTTAAAAACCTTGCTCCATTTTTATCAACTTTCGAAAAAAGTCTAAGGAATATGAGCAAAAACACAAATTGTTTCCACTACAAGTGCCAACAGGGTGGGATGTGAGTGTGGATAGTAAGTAGGATAAGAACCACAGCCACACTCTTGATTATAAAAATATTTCTCGATCTTTAATCTACTTCGAGACTCTATTATGGATCTTTTTGAAAGTTTTCCAAACAGAAAAATTTGTGTTTATATATCGTACGAATAATTTTTGTGGCAACTCTATCTTACTGGGAATAGAAGAAAGAATTTAACAAATAAATATGTGAAGGTTATCTCAAGATTTGTTCTCAATTCTAAACATAAGAATGTAATGTAGAAAATTATTAGGATGATATCCGAAGCATTTCTCCAACTTCTAAAGAATCTGGATGTAATAGAAGAAAGCACAACCACCTTCACTCAACTATACCTTTTCAGTGGACATATCTCATAGTGCATTGTTTTTTCAAATTTTATTTTTTAAACATTATACAAGAAAAAACAGAATCTGCTCAGCACTCTTGCTTTTGTTTTTGACAATACCATTGATCTTTGCTCTTTCGTTGCCTATTTTGCTCAATCATTTTCTGAATGAGCTGCCAAATTGTGCCTTTAGCTTGCAGTGTGAGTTGAAGTTCAGTCAATGTCTATCAGAAAAAGTGAAGATAGATGTAGAAGAGATTAAAAAGAATGAAAATCACTTTATTGTCTTGTAATGCGTCAGCGAAGTATTGCGCTCCTTTGTCACCGATCCGATTACTTCGGAGGTCAAGTGTCTTCAATGTCTGTCGAAGATAGCGAAAGTTAATATGAAAAAATGAAAAAACAATGAAAATTACGGTGTTCTTTCGCAGTACGTCAGCGAAATGCTGTGCCCCTGATATGCCGATACGATTTTCTTCGAGTTCAAGTGTGGTCAATGTCTGTGTTAAACAGTAAAAAAGATGAGTATATCGTGAAAGAGATTCAGAGAGAGCGATGGCTACTTTGTTATTTTCTAATGCAGCAGCGAGATGTCGAGCTCCAGACATTTCTATTTGATTGTTAAATAGATTGAGTGTGGTTAATGTCTATCAGAAAAATAAAAAGTAAATATGAACATGTTGAATTACTGAAGTACCTTGTTCTTATGGAATGCATTAGATATATATTGTGCTCCAAGATCTCCGATTTGATTGTCTCCGATTTTGAGTATGACCAGTGCCTATGTAAAAAAGAAAAGATAAATACGAGAAATACTCAGAAATAATGGAAAGCCACTTCATTGTTTGATAATAAATGCGCGAGATACTGTGCTCCCAATGCTCCAATGTCATTGCATGAAAGGTCGAGTGTCATTAATTTCTATAAATGTAAATGAAATGGACATAAGAACGATGAAAAGCGAATGGAAGTTACTGTGTTCGTGTTATTTTGTAATGCATCAGTGATATGTTTTGTTCCTGATTCTCCAATTTGATTGGATCTAAGGTTGAGGGAATTCAATGTCTGTTAGGAAAAGTAAAGCCGGGTATAAGAAACACGAAAAGAGAACAGAAAGTTACCGTATTATTTTGCAATAGATCAGCAATATGTTGCGCTCCTAATACTCCTATCTGATTATCACAAAGAATGAGCGTGGTCAATGTCTATCCGAGAAAAGTGAAAAGTGAACATGAGATAGATGAAAAGAGAATGAAGATTACCGTGTTATTTCGCAGTGCATCAGCGAGATATTGAGTGCCTGTGGCTCCGATACAATTACGTCTGAGATGGAGTGTGGTCACTGTCTGATAGAAAAAATAGAAACGAACATGAGCCAAATGAAGCGAATGAGGATCACCTGGTGGTTTTGTAATGCATTAGTCAAATGTCGTGCTCCTAAGGGCCCGATTTGATTGAAATTGAGTTTCACACTAGTAAATATCTATGTGGAAAAAAAAGATCGATATAGGAGAGACGAATAAAAAATAAGACTTACCGTATTGTTTTGCAATGCATAAGCAAGGTGTTGCACTTCTTCATCACCAATTTCTTCATGTGCAAGGTTCAATGTCTATGATACGTAAAAAATGTCAACAAATCTTATTTTAATCAGATATTAATCAGTTGCTAAGGAATTTATCAGTGTTTGTTGGTGATCCTACTATGAACCAATCTCAATTTCGGTTAAGAGTCTGGGTGCGTCGTTTCAAACAAGACGCATACCTGCATCGACACGCTGAACACTTGCTAATGGTTCATCGAGATAATCAATGTGTTTTCGAAGTGCAAGTTGGACATGAAAATGAATATGCGAATACTTTGACGATATCTGCACATTCAGAAACGCTTATTTAGCGTTGTTTCTACGTGTATGACTTTCACTGTAGCAGAGAAGTATGGAAGGAGCTGAAAACTATTTAAGATAATGTGTTAGTGACAATGTTAATGCCCATTCTATCTTGCTAAAGAGAGTTTTTTTTATTGTAGTCGGCTGAGGAAGATCATGGTGCATTGTTTAAAACACTGTGGCTCTTCGTATTTGATATAAAATAAATATATAATTACCATATAACAAGATGATAAAATATATGATAAATTATGTAAGGTATTCAATCAATTATAACAATGTAGTTTTTCTTTATTGCAACAGTAGTAGTACGAAGGAGAAACCATTGATGTCGTTTGCTACCAGTATTATTCTCACGTATTTTCAGAACAATTATTATCAAAGCCAATAAAAAAAAAAAAAAAAAATAGTTATAGTCAAATAAACGGCACCTTTGTATCTGTAGCAACAATATTCTACAGAAGGTCAATAATGACCGAAACTTCAGCATATATTCAATATTTTAATATAATTCACTCTATTTTATCTTATTCTAATCTATTTATATAATATATCTTATCATATTTGTTATATAATTATATATTTATTCTTTTATCAAATAAATTAGTTCGTATAGGAAAAGAATCCGAATCTTTAAAAAATTAGAGAATCTTATAAATACCTGTTCTGTATTGGGATGCGTCATATCTTTTCTTTGACAACGAGTCAAGATATGGATATTGTCCATCGAGAATGCTTCATATCTAATTACAATCTCACTGTTAGTTGTACGAAGTGATGTTGTATAGAGCGTGATTTCCGATGAGCTCATAATATGATCCAAAGTAACAAACCACCGCTTTTTTTCTAACCAGATTGGGTCTCGAAATGAACTAATAATTGCATTGATATTAGGAAAGTTATCGGTGCTGTGAAGAGAATATCTGAAGAAAAATGCCAAGTTATTCAAGGATGGTAATGTCTTTTGAGCTAAGTGCATCCAGAAAGAACCATCGAAAATAGAGTCCAACGTTGATCTCCAGGACACAAATTGAAGATTCACAAGTGAAGGTGCGAGTGAAAGAAATTGTTGCAGGCATTGAGTCGGAAATTGAAAATCATCAATGGTCAGAGAGTTCAATTGTCGATGGCATATGTCAGTAGAAGATGATAAACTCATACGATCAGTGTCACCCATAGTGCAGCAGCTGATGATAAATGTCCGTAAATGCGGACAACAAGAGAGAACGACCCGATAGTCACTATAGGTACATGTTGTAATTGTCAAAAAGCGCAGGGCACACTGATTCGGTAATGATAAATGCTTTTTCATATTATTGCAATAGTTCAAATGTAGGCTACGAAAATTGGGTTGAGCGATAATTGACGAGAGAAGAGTTATATTTCTTCTATTTTTTTCTTGGATTTCACAGAAATCGATTGTTAATGAAATCAGAGAGCTGGTGGTAATGGTTTGTAAATAGTGTTCTAGGTCGGTTTCTTTTGGTTGAATAAGAGTCAACATTCTTAATCCACTGCATTGGCTAAGACCGAGTCCAGAAAAGACCAAATCGACGTCACTTCGTATCTTGAAGCCAGCAGAGATAGTCAGTGTGATAATACTTTCGGGTCGTATGAGACAAGAAATAAGTTGTAAATCGAACTTCTCTATCGGGCTGAAATTGAGCTCAAATCGATCATAGCTATTGATGGCCGCATACAGATTTTTGCAAACAGGACGAACAAAAAGAAGAATGTTTTGAATATTGATATGATCGAAGATAAGATGAAGAAGTTCGATTGGTAGAGTAGAAAGAGACACACTAGACATCGATGTGTGTTATTTCACGTATGCAACACAGTGAAGAATGAAAGAGAAAATGTCTTGTTTGTAACTTCGTCAGTAGAAGTTTTCACTTTCTGTTGATTGTGCAAGATTGCAGGGAAGTAGTTGTGAGTCATATATACATGCATGTGTTATGGGGAAAAGACTCTTTCCAATATTCGTCTGTTATTGTTTTGATTGGTGCTTCATTAATCGATAGGCAATCTATAATATATATAAATATGTACAGTAGACGGTCGGAGTCTGATGATTTATCGAATCAATAGCAAGAAATGCATTCAGTTAGAAGAAAGTGTGGAAATACATTTTGAAGACACATTTTAACATAATTTGTTTTTGGACCCCAACTCACACATTCGAGCGAGATCATCATCAGTAGCTGACGACCGGGATGGGTGTGGATGTAAATGTGGGTGTTAGTCTTCTTTTCTCCTACACCCGATGGAATACCAATTGTGTCGTTCCCATCAAGTGGCCTTTTTGCCAATAAATAAAGACAAATTTGTACGACGGAATACATTTGTTTTAATAACACCTATGTTCTGATGAAACATTCGTATGAATCAAATTATAGCAAGGCGATTGCGCATTCCTCGATGGTACACCTCTACGATTATATGTCGATGATTGTGACACAGTCTATGTAGCTGTCTCAGGTCAACATGTTACACTCAAGTTAGTGAGTGGTTCTGATGTAGATCTTATGTAGGAAACAAAAACTTCTTCGAAAGTTAAGTTTAGCAGAAGACAGATTTCTTTCTTTAGTTCAAATACTAGTTTATTAGTATTAATATTTATTGTTCCACAAGTTCCTTTATGCGAAGAAGTATTTACTGGAAGTGATCGGATTGGATCACGTCAGCATGAGTGTACCACGATAACTTTCCTGATCTTGAGATGCCGGTCAACATTTATCTGACTTCTTTCCAGTCAGCAGTTGCAATTTTTTGAGGATCTTACGTCTTTTGATATGTAGTCATCGTATCATAGTCGTAGTCGAAGTTCAGTGCCCAAATACCAACCAACTGAAAGAACTGATTTACTTCGGCCTTATAGGTAGGACAACCATCTGCATCGGCTAATTCCACAGGATTGATAGGTACGCCGTTGGGGTAGAGCATATCGAGATAGTTCAGTAAATTTATGACAGCTTCTTCGTTATACGCAGCATTTGCTGAGGAGGTCATCTAAAATCTGTAGTGGAAGAAACATTAAATCAGCTCGTTTCAGCGAGCTTCTTACCTCATGCTTATGTGAATCTCTTTAAAAAGCATTGCCAGAGAAAAAAACTTCGTATTACATAAAAATTTCATAAAAACCCGGCGAATTTGAGAGAAGCCCTTCTAATAAAAAAAAACTGTTAACACAGTTTTTGTCGGATTAAGATGTGAAATATAATGGGACCGTGCACATCATAAACCAGGGAATTACCAAAATATGTTTCGGTTGTAGATTGCTAGCTATTGTCAGTGGATGTCGCAAAGTGATCCTGCAGTGCATTTCATGTTACCAGATATGTACGCCATTTTTCGTAAGGAAAGAACATAATGCAAACTTCTACTCCTATACAGGGTGGCACAAAAGGTGCTTTACCGAAACAAAATGTATATATCTGTTATAACTCGAGCAAATGGGCTGATTTTTTCACCAATCATACAAATGTATTCACTCTTGATATCGATAAAGACAAGGCTCATGAGAACTTTTTTTATCCTTTGATGCGTGATGTTTTTTGAGAAAGTCTAAAGGATGGAGGTTCTAAGATGTCTACAGTGGATGACCGATTGTTTTCCTTTATAACCCTGACAGCTAAGTACAGGATGAATGATTTCGTCGAATTATGCACTTTTCTAACTAGGCCTGATAGTGTTGTTTATGATTAGGAGAAGTTTTGTTCGACTCAGCTTCTCAATGTTGGGATCTTCAGCGATTTTCCAAAATTACTAACTGTTTTTTTAATAGCATAATTTGGATATAAATGTTCTATTGATGATGGTTGATCAGTTATCGGACTTCGACCATTTTTTTAATCCAATCAAGAATAGCTTGTCTTTGTATGTATGACCATCTTGAGCTAAAACTGGATCTCGAAACAATACTAATAGTACGGTACATAATAGTAAATCGTCAGATTTATTCATCTCTCGAACGAATGTTTGTCTAACTTCAATGTGTGTATTTAGATATTGAAAAACATCAAGTTAAAGGAAAGTTGTGCAATGCATTAGAAAAACCATCCTGCAGAATTATTAGCAGTCCAGCCAATGTTTATTTTAATTGCTGTTGCACATCAACATTTACTGAAATTCATTATTTTTGAAGTTTCATTTGTCCTTTTTATGAAATCAGTTTTATTGAAAATTAGCGATTGAAAAACAAAACTTGTTTCTGAGATGTGGGTGTGGATCTGCATTTCATATAGAGCCACACCCACACCTACATCCACTCACATCTTCATTTTACTGTGCAATTGTTTTTGTAAGGGAACCATTCATAAAATGACGTCAGCATGTGAATCAATATATATATTTCTCTCTGGTATTTGCTCAGGGACTCGAATGTGATTCATACATGGATTGATTAATAAAGAATACCAGTGTGTAATGGAAACATAACAGAGTCCAATTCTTTGTCATCTATCTTTGTTAACCAAAAAAAAGTTTATATTGACTACTGAGACTGATAGTGTCCTCTCCTTCACTAGTTGCTCTCTATTGATGATGGAGCATATGCTGTTTCTTGATTGGTTGAGCAAATCAACCAATCAACGGATGACCTTGTACCTTTTCTAAATTAGTTGATACCATCCTTCAAAAAAAAAGAAAATTGCTTATTCATTACTATTAATGCAATCACGGTTTTTATCAACACGTTTTTCATCATCCATCTATTGTTTATTCTAAATATGACTTCGCATAGTTTTGATGATGCAGCAATTATTGATGTAACATTGACCGAGGATGAAAATCCTTTGATATTGGATGATAATGCTCAAAATACCAGCATCAACAATTCAAATTCGTCCATTCATAATACTATTCTTGTTCCATCGATCTCTCATTTTCGTCTTACTAATATTCTTCGTGGACTTGTTTTTCTAGAATTTTTCTTATTACTAATCATTTGGCTTGCAGGTACTCCTTTTCTAATCATAAAAATACTATGACAAATATCATCTATTTCTTCGGAGTTTCAGGTAGCCGAACTCATTTACTCATCGATGATATCATTCACTTTCATCTAACTACATCTATCTTTGATCTTGTGATTATTTCAATATTTAAACTTATTCTTCTCATTATTCTACTCACTGAACTGGAAACACTTGTAATTCTTCGTCTCTACAGACCAATAAATCGTTCTTCATTTCCTTTCAATCGATATCTATTTACCATTGCTCTCTTATTGATAACTATCGGTTCATTGACTTTTGCTATTATTAAATTTGTTCTTATTTTTCATCAACAATTTCAATTAAGCAAACTTTATCTTTCTTGTATTTATATTTTTCTTTTTTGTTCTTTACTTGAATCCATTGGTATTTTATTCATATTTCCTTATTTGAATCGATTGAAATTAATTGAACAACAATATGAACAAAATCGACAAGAAAAACAAGTCGATATACGACGTGTATTTTCTTTAGCAAAAGAAGAACGATCATTGATGGTCATTGGTAGTTTCTTTTTATTCATTGAAAGTGCTATCGATATTGTTACTATTATTCTTTTTGGTCAAATTATTGCTTTTGCTCTTAAATACGAATCTATGCATTCTGTCAATGTTACTATATTGATTTATTTTGGGATTGATTTTATCAATTGTATTTGTTCTTTTTTAAATTCATGGCTGTTTGACTTGGCCGGACAGTATGTATTGTATTTTTGAATCGAAGAAAAAATCTATTATCTTCTTTTTTTTTTGCCTAGGAAAATGATCTATCGACTACGACAAAATATATTTAATGCAATAATAAAACAAGAAATTGGTTTTTTCGATGAAAATCATACTGGTGAATTAACAAATCGATTATCGAGTGATACACAAGTAGTACAAACTATGCTAACAGGAAATATTGCATTATTAATACAAAATTTTATACATATTATTGGCAGTCTTATTGTAATGTTTTATTTACAAGTTACATTAACTCTTGTACTTATTAGTATTGTACCAATTGTCATTCTTATTGCTACGATATATGGAAACATTATTGAAAATTTACGACAACAATTTCAAGATAAACTTGCTGAAGCGAATAAAACTGCTGAAGAATCAATTTCAAATATTCGTGAGTTGTTTGTTGTTTTTCTGTTCCAAAAAAAAATAATATTCATTATGTTTCTATGTATTGTTATGAGTAGGAACTGTTCGTATATTTGGATCTGAATGCAAAATAATTGATAGATACAAACAGAATCTAATGAAATCATTTGTCATTGGGAAAAAATTAGCATTTAATGATGCTTTATTCACAGGTGTTACAGGATTATTGACGGCAGGCACAATATCAGTAGTTATATGGTAAGAAAATTTATATATACATTTGAGAAGAAAATTAGTAATCTTAGTGAAAATGATCTATTTTATTGCTTTGTTTTTAAACTATAAAACATATTTGATAATATGAAAGAAAAACGATTTGGACATTCGGTATGTTGATATATACTCAGATCTTTTTTTTTTGAAAGACTTTGATGTTATGTAAATAAAGTCTGAGAGTTTTTCGAACATAAGAAAATATATCCAATATTTGTCTTGACATTGTCGAACTTAGAAATCTACTAATCCGATGAAGTTTTTCTCGAAGTTCGACTTAAACAAAAAAAAAAAACAAATAATCTCGTCAGTTGTAACACTCGGCATTTTAGTTCATTCTTATGTCAATTATCTATATATTATCCTATAATGATCTCTAATTTTAGGTATAGTGCCAAATTAGTTCATGATAAAAAATTATCAACTGGTATTCTATCATCATTTCTTTTATATTTGATACAAGTTGCTGTTGCTTTTGCTTATCTTGCTTCACTCTATGGCGGTGAGTATTCAATTATTCTGATGAAATAAAAAAAAAATAATCTCTTATTTTTTCAATTTATTCTCTAGAATTTATGCAAACAGTTGGTGCAAGTAAAAGAATATTTTATTTACTTGATCGTCAACCAAAAATTCCTTCAACATCCAATGAAAGTTGTTCTATTGAACCAACTGATTTTGATGGAAGTATTCATTTTGATAATGTTTCATTTACATATCCAACTCGACCTGAACAACAAATACTTACTAATATTTCCTTTTCAATTCCACCAGGTCAAAAAGTTGCACTAGTTGGACCATCAGGTAGTGGTAAAAGTACTATAGCATCACTTATTGAACGATTTTATGAACCTCAATCTGGTACAATCTATCTTGGTTCATATTCACTTGCATCGATTAATCCACAATGGCTTCGACAAAATATATCATTTGTTAATCAAGAACCATCTTTATTTGCATGTTCAATTCGTGATAATATTGCATTTGGTCTTGATCCAAATCAAGTTACATTCGATGATATTATTCATGTTGCTAAACAAGCAAATGCACATCAATTTATAGAAGAATTCGATCAAAAATATGATACACTTGTTGGTGAATGTGGTCATCTTTTATCAGGTGGACAACGACAACGTTTAGCAAGTATAAATCAAAATTTTTTGAACAAATTGATCATAAATTCTATCAATCTTATTTTTAGTTGCACGAGCACTTTTGATGAATCCAAAATTTCTATTATTAGATGAAGCAACAAGTGCACTCGATGCAGAAAGTGAATATTTGATTCAAGAAGCCATCGAACGAGCAATGATTAATCGAACAGTTTTAATTATTGCACATCGATTATCGACATTACGTAATGCTGATTTAGTTATTGTTCTTGTTCAAGGCAAGATTGTTGAACGAGTGAGAAATTTTTATGAATATCTAAACATTCCATGTCATTGTTTTCTTCATAGGGTACTCATGATTTTCTCATTAGTAAAGAAGATGGTATTTACAAAAACTTAGCACTTCGACAACTTATGTCTGGT
>CAJNOP010000671.1:31447-55611 GCA_905250075.1 Rotaria sp. Silwood1 | reverse complement strand
GCTAACTTTATAAGCTAGTCATACGCAAATCGTCCGAAACATATTGTCCAGTATAGTATGCACTTCTATTTCTTTCAGTTGTGACGATTTCTGATATAATAGGTACTACTAAGGAGCTAGTATGTGTGCCTTTTTATTTGTATATTCAGAATCGTATCGCACTGCATTTTCCTCATCCCTTATATACTACTTCATAGTATAGAATGTCCTTGGAAAATACAGCAAACACAACAATAGAAAAATACGAGGAATAAGGATAAAATCAGGAGAGAACAAAGGTTAGGTCATAATCGTGGATAACACATATGGAAAGGAAAAAATAGAATTACATATAAAGAATGGAATACATAGAAGTACATATATGGGAAGACAGAAGTATCTATACGGAAATTAAGAGATAGATGTGCATAAATGGCAATAGATTCTCGCAACCGTATATCACGTAAGCTTTTCTTTTCTTTTAAGATAAGTTCTCTTATATCACTCATACAACAGCGAAGCAACAACACTGGAAGATAACACACTTGGTTTTCAATAATTTAGGGGAAGTCTCTATTAGAAAGCCCAATAATTCGAAGAAGAACCGAAATCGATTTTTACCATAGTAAGATGTCTCGGAATCTCCTCTTTCGAAATATATATGGTTTTTCTCAAAACGGGCATATTTTGACGGACTTTTTGGCGAAAACTTGAACCTACTATCATGTTATTGGAGAAATCTTCGCGTTTTTTTCGTTTTTCTTAAAATCGTATTTTTCTTCGAGTAAATCGTTTACGCGGGAAACCTTTCTTAATAACAATTCAACGTAAATGTGTTAATGTTTTCTTGTTTTTACAACAGACACATAGAGCTATATCCTAATAGAGCCGAATTTTTAAATTCCCTGCTTTGTTTAAATAAAAAACTTAGATCTTTGATTTTAATTAGTGATGTTTTGGTCATTAATTGGAGAAATTTTGGGAAAAGTCTTTTTTTTTAAAGCAGACAAAGGGAAATTAAATAATCAGGCTCTATTAGGATCTAGCTCGAAGTGTACTCTACAATGTAAAAATCACTCCGACATGCTTAGGTGGAATTCTCATGTTGAAAATCTTGCCCGCGTAAAAGGTACTTTTTACGAATAAATTGACTATATCTTGCGAGCATCTAGCAGATATGAGAAGATATTTTAGCCATAAACTATGTTAGCCATGACTAGCGTTCTCTGAAATTTGAGATCAATTCTATGGAAAAGTTAAAAAGTTTGTTTGCGAGGAGGGAAGGGCCTCTTAATGCGAATAATGAATCCTAAAAGAAAAATTTGCCTTACGTTTTCTATCTAGATGGAAGAGAGTAATGGTATGGAATTCTATGAAGAGAACTCCACGTTGGAACCACAAACCGCAGAGAAACTTCTAGACTGTGTCAACCAAACAGTAGATGAAGCCATTGTACGTAACGGGTGGACTGAATTGCAAGCGTCTGAGCTCAGTGAAACTGAACTCGAGCAGGCACTGCAAATGCAAGGTCTCGAACATGATACTCAAGCACGGCTCTTCACAAGATTTTTGGCAATGGCTACCAACTTTTCGTCAGCAAAGTTTACCGAGCGCCTACGCAAAGTACCAAGTCTGGTCAAAAGTATCACAGATCTTCTTGAAGAAATGCGCCGTGAAGTGGCAGAGTTTGCTGGCATTGCAAATGAGTTTGAGGAACTCGTAAGCGTCTTTGGCAGACTTGTACTTGATACGCAGCACAAAATGGGCATGGTACTGCCTCATATGTGCGAAGCCTCGGATCACATTAGCGTGCTAGCAGATATATTTAAGCCTAATGGTAACGTCCTCCTCACCTCAGTCGATCAGGACGATGTGAAGATTGCGATGGGTAGTCTGGCGAATGGAGTAAAGCAAATGATCGAATTGTCGCGTACTAGTAGCTGTGAAAGTCATCAATTGCAGGATCGAATAAATAGGATGAAACTAGATGTATTGACCAGGCGTGGGACTGTAGTAGGACGAATTAATCTCGCAAAAACGCTTAGTTGTCTCGGTCCATTCGCAGCGGTCGGCGTTGTTGTACGAACTGTCATGACAATGATCGCGGCGAAAGCCTTTGGAGGAGTTGGCATGCTCGTCGTAGGAGGCATCACTTTGAATCCGATCAGTGCCATCATCTACGGATCACTGATCGGTGGTTCAGCGGCTCTGGCTATTGTAGGCTTGGTA
Source organism: Rotaria sp. Silwood1 (assembly GCA_905250075.1). Classification (NCBI taxonomy): domain Eukaryota; kingdom Metazoa; phylum Rotifera; class Eurotatoria; order Philodinida; family Philodinidae; genus Rotaria; species Rotaria sp. Silwood1. The sequence goes on along the minus strand of CAJNOP010000671.1, from coordinate 53,403 downwards.
TACTGCTTCTGGACCCGGCATCAACACAAAGCCCTGTTTTTTCTTGATAAGATTTGCACAGGGCTGATAGAACTTGCGAATGCGAACATGTTCTTTCTCGATTATCTTAACAAAAGTGAAGAAGCAGCCCATACACTGACGGTACAATTAGAACAGATACAACGGTCAATCACCAGTGAACGATATCGTCAGCGGAATGCCAATCTATGTACGAAGGCGCTCGAATCGATCGAGCAAGCGATTCATGCCATCGAAAATATTCGAAACATCGATATATCACGCTGGCTCACATCACAGAACCTGACACGTTCCGATGCTCCTGTATTTGCTTTGCCAAAACCAGTGAATAAATGATAATAAAATATTAGATCTAGTCTTTTTTCGTGATGAACTTTTTTTCAAATATACTCGTTCGACAGACATTATTTTAGAATCAAGCGTATAGATGTGGGGAAATTAAGACACAAAATCAGCCTTACCAGAGTTGTAACCGGTCGGAAAAATACTAAACTGGTCCGGTCGGTCTAAAAGTCTATCTAGACCGGTAAAAATCGTCGAGTTCATACAGCTTTTACAGCTGATAAAAATTGATATCCTATCTTAAATTTCTCTCTGAGTAGATACAATTTTACACTTGTCTTTTCAAAAATTCTGTAGTGCGATTCTGGATGCCAGAGAGTCCACTAAACTACTAAATATAGAATTTGTCTTGCACGAAACTAGATTCCTTTCTGTAAAAGCCGATATTTAATTTAATTGCTTTTATTATTTTGTCCAAAGCTAGCATGAAAAACTACGTTCACATTAAAGTAAAAAGTTAAGTGACATATAGAACAAAAAGACTTATTATAACATATTTAACTCACAAATAAACATAAAATAAACACAAGCAAACAAGTATTATTAATTAGATCTAGGTCATATCTAGTTAAGTGAGCTTTCTTCAAAACTACAAGTGATTCCACACAATCGGAATCCGGTTGAGATCTTTGTTCTGTAACAAATTGGCCAGCCGTTGAGAAATGTCTTTCAGACTCTGCTGAAGATGCTTGTATAATAAAAACAGACTTAGCTATCTTGGATGGAATTGGCAAAATTTGTTGTTGTTCACACTAAAACAATAAAGGATTATTATCTTCACATAATGCGTACGATGTGTTTTCATAAATTTGAATTTGTCGTTTACCATCATCATCAAATGAATTTATTGACACTGTAATTGAAGAAGTTGCAGTTTGTTCACCATACATTGCAGCAAACGGATCTTGTTTCATTTTTTTTCTGTGGCAGTAAATTAACATCTTGTAATGAAGTACTTATTGATCAAATAATACTATTTGTTTCATCTAAAATAATATGTTTAACATCATTTGCTAAAATATGAATATCTTCTTTGATTGTTTGGTTCAACTAAATATGATGCATCTGCAATAAATAATAGATCTTTAAATGTTGGATTAAGATAAGATGCGATTCAATGTAACTGAGTTATTGATGTCTAATATTACATTGGCGCATAAGTTCTGAGAATTCTTTTTCTGGTTTAACAATAACTTTATTTTTCAACAAAGATATGCAACGTCAATCAAGAATATAATCGCCATTGTTTTATGTGTATTTCTTTTGTTCTTTCATTTACTTTCATCTCACTACTATACATTCGTTCCTTTTCTCTCAAGGTCAAAAAAATACTGAAATTGACATTGATCTTTTGTGTTCTTATTACGCAATAATATACCTATTACATAATAATATTTCTATTGCGTATTTTGTAACACGTCACACTATTATCGTTATATATGTATATATATTCTCTTCTATTCTCTTGTTACCTTGTTTATGATTAAATGGATGAACAAAAAATTCATATTCGCCACTGTATGCTCTACTAGTTCGATCGAAGTTCAACAGTAGCTGAAGCAACAGAGAATATTCATGCGGCATATGGCGAGAAAGCGGTCGGCAGTTCCACTTGTTACCGATGGTTTTCCAAGTTCCGTTCCGAAGATACCACCTTGGCGGATAAACCTCGCTCCGAGCGACCTGTGGACTTTGACGGTGAAGCGTTGCACGCTTTGCTCGATGGTGATCCACGTCAAACAACACGCGAATTAGCCGAACAACTCAACTGTCACCACTCGACAGTGGAGCGTCATCTTTATGCTCTCGGTAAGGTACATAAGTATGGACGTTTGGTTCAAAACCAATTATCCAAAGACAACTTGGTTCAGCGAGCATCGATTTGTGCTTCACTGCTTTCCCGACAGAAGCATAAGCCATTTTTGGAACGAATTGTCACTGGAGATGAAAAATGGGTGTGTTATGTCAACGTGCCTCGCAGAAGGCAGTGGCTTGATCCTGACCAAAAGCCATTCCCGGACGTAAAATCCGCCATGCATCCAAAGAAGATAATGTTGTGCGTCTGGTGGGATATGAAAGGTGTTATCTATTTCGAGCTGTTAGATATCAATCAAACGATTACCGCCAATGTCTTCTCTCAATAATTGCAGCGATTGAATGAAGTTCTATCTCAAAAGCGACCGGCTTTGGCGAATCAAAAAGGCGTCATCCTTCTCCATGACAACAGTCGACCTCATGTGGCACAGTTGACTGAGCAATAAATCGAACAGTTAGGATGGGAAGTTCTTCCGCATCCGCTGTGGTCACCAGACCTTGCACCATCCGATTATCATCTGTTCCTATCTCTTCGTAACTACCTGTGCAATAAACACTACGAAGACTTCGATGAGCTGGAATCCGATCTAACTGCCTTTTTCGAATCAAAACCGGGTAGTTTCTACAGACGTGGAATTGAACTATTGCCAGAAAGATGGGCGAAGGTTGTCGAAAATAATGGCGATTATATTGTTGATTGATGTTGCATATCTTTGTTGAAAAATAAAGTTATTGTTAAACCAGAAAAAAAATTCTCAGAACTTATGCGCCAATGGGATATTTATCTTCTAATTCTTTAGCAATTTCAACTTTTAATAAATTTGTAATAGAATTTGTACGGATGTGGGTGCGGGTGGGTGTGGGTACGAGTGTGATTGTGGGTGGGGGTGGGTGTGGGTTTGAGGAATGTTACCCAACAGCTACATCTACCTACACTCACACCCACACCCACTACTCTCGAGCTATTCTACTGCGCTGATTCGACCAACTGACCCTATATACGTAGACACACTTTCCTAGAATGGCATATAATACCAGCCCAAAAACATTCGGCGAAAAGGTACTTTCAATCCCATGAAAAGATAGCCCATGGTCGATAGTATCTATGGTAAAAAAAAATCTCTGTTATAATTCTTGTCGTTATTAAGAAAATTAAAATTTACTGAATAGTACTGCACTACAAAGTACTCCAAATGTAGCCTACCCCCGCATACTTGTATCGTCTATATCTCCAGAACAGATCATTCGTTTGAGCTGAACTTTTCAGTTTCTTCGTAACTTTACTAGATCTATCTACTATGAAAATATCAGCCAAATTGGTGAAATCTATTGAACAACGTTGGTCGTGGCTTACGTGCAATGGCTCATATATATGCATATACAAAAGATTTTTCTATACTGGTTTCCAAAACTTCTTGATTTTTCCTTCGAGAAACAATATAAAGTAAACGAAAAATTTCCAGCCGGAGAATGTAACAAATGTTCTATTTAATCAACAAATAAAGATAACAGACAACTATTCGAAATAACGTAATCATACAGTCAAATGCTATGAAAAATGTCTACATTAGTAGCTGATCATGATTTTCGAAGTTTTCTGATCAGCAGATATACACTGTATAGTTAAGTAAAGTTCAATACATTTTGGAGGAGTGGGGTTATTCGATCGATAGCATCCGATGAGCCAATGCTTACGCGAATAAAATCTTTTAATTGTTTTGTAATCGACTGAATCTTCATAATTACACTTATCAGTTGCGTAAATTGTTGAATTGTTTTTTCCTCATTTTGTTTATTAATTAGATAGCTCCAAAGTAATCTAATATAATGTGACTGAGCTCGATGAACAGCCGATGGATCACTCAATTGAAAATCATCTTGTGTCATTGAAAGACCCGTAGAGAAAAGAAGAATGAGTATAAGATGATGTATCACAATGGGCTCTTGTTCTGTAACTTTCATAATAGAATTCATCATATCTACTGTCGTGTTAAATAGACTGATAGCTTCAGGAGAATATGTAGCCCAATGACAAAATGTTTGCCGAACTTCATTTGGCAGATCTGAACATAATCCGATTGATGGATTGTAGTGAAGACACTGATGTAAAGATAAAAGAGAGAATAGATTGTATTTGACTAAAATGAATCGATCGTCTGGATGCAAGCTTTCAAATATATCCATTTGTCGAAAAAAATTAATAAAATTGAGAACAATTTGATTTCTAACTTGAGACCAAATTGAAAGAACTGCATAGGGATCGGAACGATCATAAGAAGATGGAACGTGATTATGTTGAAAGGCAAGTAAATATGAGGATTGAACACATTGGATGTTCAACCAATCTTCGAGAGAAATTTTCTCATATGGTTCATTGATTAAATCATTGGAATTAATACTTATGTGAGAGGTATCAATGGAATCGTCGTTGGTCGTGGTGATCAGAGACTTAAAAAGAAAATTTTGAAATTTATATGAAGGAAAACAGAATTTGTCAATGTTTGAAAAATTTTTTCTGGTATTCATCTCGCACGTATTATTGATTTCATTTTTTAAGCATCCTTATTACGTTCAGATAAAGATGTGAGATTGAGTCTTTCATTCAACTATTTATGTATAAAACATATTAAAAAATTCGAGCAGAAAACGCCATAGTCTGTTTGAATGCAAAATTTTTTCTATCTCGAAAGTTCAACTTACAAGATCGATTTCATCCAATGTTTGTACGACAGATTCACTGGTACATGGAAGAAATGGCAGTGTAGATTCTTGCGAAGGCAGATATGTAGTTGGGACATTGATATGGTTGTCAAAATCTTTACGTCGTCGTTGTTTTTTTTCTTCAGTCAAAAAGCAATTCTTTCGCATGCCCATAGCAAAACAACGCTTCAGTCGACATTTTGTACACTTGCGACGTGTATTATGGGAGACCGAACAAGTACCTTGACCATGTAAACAGTGTATTTTCTCCTGTAGATGATAAAGTCACACTTCAGTGCGATAAAAGAAAAAAAAAACACGAAAACTTACCAAAGGTTGAAAAGCGCTGCGATTAAAGAAAGCTTTACAAGAGTTACATGTGAGAGCACCATAATGGAATCCAGCGGCTTGATTACCACATACAACACAAACAAGATCAACAGCTTTCTTTGTCATCTTAGCTACTTTCGAGGGTTGAAATTCAGGTATGTCTAGAGCTCGTTTATTTGCTGGGTTATCCCCAAAATTCTGTAAAAATCTCTTTCACTCTTACTAACTATTCAAAAGACAAAGTACTAACCAGTTCGAAAATTCCAGTGAGCATGGTTTGATCATGGACATTATTATTGTTATTATTTCGAACCAATAAATTACACTGATCGTTGTTTGCTAAACCAATGATGTGCGTGTTCATAGAATCGTCCGAGGAAATTTGTTTAAGATCTGCATCGGATGTGATAATGACGAAATTTTTAGTATTGATCATTTTTTTTCTTGTTCACTGATTGATGATGTTGATTTATTTCTGCTACACTCTATTATTCAACTGATTAAATCATAAGAGAGACGAACAAATGAAAAAAATGTAAAAAAAATAATAATAAATAGAAAAGAAGCCTTCTTGATAAAGTTATTTTGTTTAACAATGTTGTATGAAAAACAAAAAAGAGAAAAAAAGAAAAAAATACGCATTTATGTTGTATTTTTCGCAACGATAAAGTCATTCGGAATGGCAGTTGTGAAAGGTGTGAGTGTAGGTGTTGGTCTTCGTTTCAACAACATTTACTCGGACATTTATGCCCACGCTTACATTCCTTTTCTATTTTGACATCCGAAGATGACTCTGGAAAAAAGTTTTCTGAACAAACAAATGATGCCTTTTGGAATAAATGTTCAGAAGAATTTAATTTTTAGTTCATTATTCTAGTGTCCTAAAACATTCAGTATGCAAAATATAGGTTTGAAGTAAGGAGGGACAAGCGTATTGTCTGATTATCGAGAGTGCCACTGATTGCTTGTGAATTTTTCACTGTTCGATGACGACTAGAAATTTTTTCTAAAATACTTTTGGTTTTCATCATCAGATAGAATAATAATCATGTTTTTCATTCGAGAACTGAGTTTCTGATTGTGTGAATTGCTAATAATTGCCGTGCTTGCAGGCAACTGTTTTCCCTTGGTTTGAAGCTTTTGATGTATGATGCTAAAACTCATAAATCGGTACTAATATATGAGGCCATGCATAATGTTCATAAATTTATTCATATTGAAACTGTTCATCGTAGATATACCAAATGTCTAGATGAATTATCAATGGAAAACAGCTGGCGTAATCAACCTCTTTTACAAATGTTTATTAAAATTTTTTTTCTCGCCTCACAAAAGAGTCAAAATAAAAAGAAAATCGATACAAAAAATCTGTGTTATCAGTATTAACGATCAGCTCGTTTCCGAACACATTAACATTCATTGTTAAAATTTAAAATTTAAAAACTATTGGAATGAACATAATATTAATCCTTGCCAGCATGACTAGAATAGTTATTTTTTATTCCTTGATCAAAGTTGAAATGTAAACACTGTGTTGTTTATTAACAAGAGAACTCTATCAATGCATAGCAATATGCTTCGTGATAGTACTGGTCTATTATTCAATCATCCATGTGAATCATAATCTACTATCAGTGATTTTAATAGCTGTTACATAAAAAGTATTTGTTACAAGAGAATAATGTCTAACACTGTTCTTATTATTAATGCCCTACTTATATTGAAACGTAAGAAAAGCAGTATCGACAACCATCTGTTTATTGATCTTCTCATCAATATATATGGAGGGCATTCCTTGGGATTAGCATCAAAATAAATTAATCATATAAAATAATTTAAGTCAAAAAATTATCAGAAGAGGAAGGTAAACATCAATAAGTTCATAGACAGGCTAAAACAAACTGATAATCAACCAATCTATTATTTCGATTTTTGCAGCTTTCAGGGTGTGGGTGTGGGTATGGATGTGGGTGGGTGTGGGTGTGAGTGTCGGTGTGGAGTGTGGGTGTGGGCGATGGAATGATTGTCTACATACACGCCCATACCCACACGCCCATACCCACACCCTCAACCCCACACTCACATCCACACTCCCACCCCCACCCCCACACCCTCAAGCTCTGCATGATATACAATCATACAGAAAGACGGCGAGAAAGAAAAAAAAACATTATTGCGCTTATTCAGTAGTTCTTTATTTACATATTTTATCATCACGTTTTCTCTCAATATACAGACATAAACAGAAGAAAAAAAACGATGACACCAATAATAGCAAGTGCCTTGCACTTTTTTGTTACCTGTGAGTTAAGGAAGAAATAAAAATTCGTGTCTTCAATATATTTCTGCCTATTTTAATTTAAAAAAAGTTATTAATTAACATGTGTTTCGCAATATGTTTCACATGGATACATATTTGCGAAGCGCAGAGGCTTGCTCGTTGTCATTGTAATGGACTTTAAAATTCTGTGAGTCGTGTATTTAAACAAGCATAATTTGAATATTAATATATTCATGAATGATAGAAATTAATGAAAGAAGAACAGTTAATATACTATAAGAAAACAGTGTTTTTATTATACACATGCTTCACATGAATATAAATAAAAGTCATTTTATAAGATTGTGAGCTACTAGTCTCACTTACACGTCTTCACGATAGCATTCGTCTCACTGAAAAAAGACATGAATTTAGCAGTGCTAGTCTTATATGAGTTCGAATAGAAATGAAACTTTCGTATTCACATATGATCGTAACAGCCAAAAGCAAACAATAAATTCCTTGTCATTGAATTTTTATTCATGCAACGATTGTCTTATCGAGGGTGTGGGTGTGGATGTGTGAGTGTGAGTGTTAGTGGGATGTAGATTTCCGTTGAGGAAAGACTTACGCTCACATCCACATCCTTGTTTTGCTACTTCTGTAACTGTATCTACAGATGTTGTAACTGAAACCAACGTATAATTAGGTACTCAAGATCGACGAACAACAAAAGGTGTCATTCATTTCACATTTGCCTATGATAATTGCTATAATCTTGTATATGATTTTTCTGCTTTTTCGGCGGATGTTCACAGTAATGATTATGTCTCATTGAATTGCAAAATAAAATTTCTATTGGTTGATTCTTATGAATGAATACTTTTTTTTCTTCGACAAAACGCGCCATTTTTGTGAAAAAAATGCGATTTTTTCGAGATTTTAGTGTAATGCACTCGTATACAGAAATATTAATATATTTTTTCTCATCACCATATAATACGAAACGAAAAGGAAAGCAATAAAAACAGAACATTGAAAGAACGAAATACATGCGATGGTAAGCATATTGATGAAAAACAACTATCTATCTGATGAAAATGTTATGGTTCGCTGATTTGCATAAACAAACGTACGTTGGAAGAAACTAAGTAATTTCATCAACGATAAATACGAAGTAAAATTGGTTACGAACACGCAAAACAAAAACCACACACTCCTAGTATTATTTGGTGAGTAAGTGTTTTTGATTTTCAACATAATTACACTAATGCTATTGTTAAAGTTGAAAGTCAACAGTAGCTAGTGGCAAAAAAGACGAAGGAACATAGAAATCATGCATTTTAATCATCCGAAAGTAACTTTAAGAAAGTTCGGAATGAGAATGCCCAGTTTATGCAATCAATAGTCTCGACAATACTATCTTTGGAACGTAAACATTGTCTTTTCATAAAGCATGTGAAACAGTATAACTTTTACAATGTTTATATTTCACGCAGAGTTATGATGGGGTAGGACCGGGGTTGCCAACTGATGAAGTTCAAAAAGCGGAAAAAAGTGGAAACTTAGTTTGTTGCGAATTTTTAACATTTCTGACGATTTTAAGCATTTTTTCATATTAATGACATTCTGTTTTTATTTTAACAAAGTTTTAAAACATAGAATACAACATGAAAAAAATACAAATTGTACTCAACACGCTGTGTTTTGAATGTATATTTGTTAGTAGAACTAATTGCTCGCAGTAACTCTATTTGAGACAACAAATGGCTATGCATATCTGTACATGACAACGAGGAATTTCGACGAATTTGTATAGGGTGTTACAAAACCATTACGCCTTCATCTACAACTTAAAGTATAAATGACATCACAAAGTATTTTGAACCAAATTAAAGCTCATGAAAAACTGCATTTATGAGTGTAATTAGAGCAATTACTGCTTATGAAATTATTGAAATGTCTCAAATTACATGGCAAAATGCACTCTTATTTTACGATTCTCATGCTTCATATAGATATTCTCACGAAAAATAATATCAGATTCGTAATGTCCATCAAAAACTGCGTCTATAGAAATGCCATTTCTATATTTTTGACAAAAAAAAATTTTTCAAAAAAGGCCTGCGAAGGACGCCAGATAAAAGATTTCAAAATGTATTTTTGAACTGAAATATGTCAATTTATATATCAGTGGATGTATTTTTTGACAGAGATCACGAATTTGACATTATTCTTCTTGAAAAATGTAATAAAAAAGCGAAAATTACAATAATCGAGCCTATTTGAGCATAGAAATCCCATAGATTTAATAATATCGGATATGTAAAAGAACTATAGTTTTTCTGCATGAGCTTAAGTCAAATAATGTTGTAATAGGATGAATTTCATCAATTTACATGTGCTTTTCTGGAAAAAACCCTTTCAACTTAGCACCAGCACAAAAATCTTGATGATAAAAAAAACATCTAGGCAGATACAATCGAGCCGACTTAACTCTATGTAGAAGCCATAGCTGTATTGTCATTAATGAGTTATTTCAAACTACTTCTATTTCGTCGTACAACTCAAAGTCGATTAAATCAAAGTTGAGATTGAAAAGCTGTTTTTCAATAATAACATGCAAAGTGACTTCAACCTGCCATTTTCCAGACTGAACTTGAGAAAATAGGATTCGCTCGCATTTTGTCCTTGTGTCTGATGCAGGGCTGGGCAAGTTCGAATCATGACTCGAACTCAAGTCGGGGTGTGGGTGATGAAGGATCCATAGCCACACACACTCTTTGAAATGCTCGTTCTTCGAAGTCAGAATGCAAAATTTCCACTCTTGCACCACTTTGTTATAACAATGGTGAGACCCGCGCTGGACCCCAAAACAATATATAGAGGTGCTCCAAAAGAGCTTTTGGTAACAGAAGAATCTGTCATGATGAAAGCTACAAGTTTCAAGAGATATGTGCGTTGCTAAGACTTTGAGCGAAAAAAATCTGCTCTCATAAACACGGGTGATAGTAACGGCACATGAACCGCGATCACCCAGTCATTTTTCAGGACGTTAATGAAAAGTTTTAAGCGATACAGAAAACCATGAGAATATTATCAACATATTTAAACCCGTATAAGAATCCGTAAAACGTTTTAAGAAAAGCACTTACCCTACCAATTAATGTACCTGAGGCATGGCTTATGCCACTAGACATCGCGAAACTTGCTGCTAAAAGGAAGTCAGAAAGCTGCAGGCTACACATCCATTCGAGTAACTATCCGCAAAGAATATAATCTTATACGGGGATGCTTGAGACTTGCATCAATATTCTTAGAACAACATGCGAATAGATTAGAAGAAAGAACGAGAGCGTAAAGTGATCCATCGAAATATATTCACACAGGGAGGAAGCTTCGAACAATTGACGAGTATCTTTCACTGACAGCATACATTTTGGGGTCGCATATGATGCGAAAGCTCCTGAAAAAGCTTCACATCACCCACTCATCTATCATGATATCTGAAAAAGTTCCGAATGATCCGGTGGCATGTACAAATCGTCACGAAAAACTTCAAGCTAGCAATAAATAATTAAATCTTTATTAAAAAGAAAATTTGCCAGCAACGGAGAAATGCCCTATCAAAGCAAAGTAATCTTGAACAACCCATCCACGTCGTAAGATAGTCACGACTATTTTCATACTACCAGTGAGCCTATTTTAAATAAAGTGCAAACTTTCAGATCATAGAGAAATTCGCATGAAGGAGAGGCAAAAGTTTCAGAGTATCGATCAATCCCACTGCGCGTCGGTGAAAAGCTTAGATTAACAGATTACTATGTTAGCGTAAAAGCAGGGTGTGGATCAGTACAAGTGTGAGTTTGAATGTAGAGTCTGGATGAATGTGGTTGTGAGTTTAGGATTGGGTATGAGATTTAGGTGATGGGTGTGGATGTGGATGTAGGAGTGAGTGTGGTCATTGATCCTCTGCTCACACTCATCCGCATCCGACGCCCTTATGAGAAATTTCGACGTGTTTTCTATTATATAAAATATTTCTACGCATTCATACGGCGCTAAATTGTGCATTTTTGACGATTGCCATTTTTTTTAGGATTCTGAACATTGCTTTACGCGTTCGAAGTCTTTCGACAGACCGAAAGCCCGGCCTACAGAATTTTTGATCCGCCTTTAAACTGATCTCATTGATTCCACTCTAAAAAAAATTATTTTTTTTAAAATTACTTGTTAGATACCTTCAGGTCAGGAACATGCCATGGGTGTGGAGTCTGAGTGTGGATGAGGGTGTCGATAGGTATCAGCATCCCTATACATATCCACACCCACACCATATTGTTGAGTACTATGTCATCCTGCTCAGCATTACCATGTCTACCAACTAATTTAAAAGAAGCATTGTTCTTTTAGGGGAAGGATCCATGAGGTCAGTTTAAAGGTGGATCAGAGGTATGGGCCAAAATGCCTGTAGTCCAGCTTTTCACTTAAACAGTTCATTCAACGAACATGAGACAATTCTATACTTTCAAGTTTCTTGAGCTAATGTTCTAATGTCTTCTTCAATCTTTCTATACTATTTCTATTTCGTAACAACACTACATTGATTAAACTTTATTCTCTACCATTTTTTTTCTAAAGCGTACCGTTCCAGTGTGGGGGGAATTAGGCAATTCTCTCGTCCATATTCATATTCGCACCGGAACGACATTCACATCCACACTACATTCAAACAGCCGCACATCTCATCGACACCCACATCCCACACCCCATATACAGATTTTTTTTTTGATATTTAGATTAACCATAATCTTTTTTCCTCACCGACCACATTTTGTCGTCATACAACCCAAGAGAAATCTATTGATATTCCCGTCTCACATCTTTAACGGATTCAATTACGATTCTTCAAAAATCTACTCTTTTCCCTAAGAAAATCCTGAAGAGAGCGAGTATCCTTGAAATATCGAAATCTTGACAAAATTAGAAACAGGACAAGGGAACTTTAAAATCAGTTTTTTGGTCCTGGTCAATATTTCGGTTTTGATTAAAACTTTTTATTGCTTGTGGTCTCGATTTTGTTTCCAAAATATCAGCCACTTTTATTAATAGTTTGATTAACTCTTTCAATATATATTAAGTTTGCATTAATGATGTGGGCAAGCTAATAGTGTGAGCATATCTTTAAATTCATTCATCAGAATTAGAGAAAAAGCGATGCTTCGTTTATTTTGGTGTTGCTCGAAAGTTTGTTTAGAGCTGGCTGTGTGAAATTGAAAATTCTCTCATAGCTCACAGTTCTTTAAGAGATGCAAAATCCATATGAGTCATCTTCAATTAACGTTTCTGGAAAGTTCAGTTTGATAATAAAAATACTTATAATCTGCTGGACTAAAACTACTGTTTTTAGAAGGGATCCGTGATAGAACAAGTAAAAATACAACAAGAAAAAGTATTTTACTTGTACTTTAAATAAGCTGCTCGCCCTTTCACTTATACTTTTACGAAAAAAGCAAGATAGATAAAAGTACAAATACTTTCGTTCGAGTTCTGATAGGGATTTTGAAGATGATTCTATTTCCGATGCTGGTAAAACGGCAAAATTTCAATCTCACAAGAATCAGTTCACAAAGTCGTACGAGTACAAATCGAAAAGTATAGTCAGAAAATGTTACGAATTTTTTGGGTAGGATGAGTGTAGATTTATCCTGTCTTGATCCATACCTACACCTTCCAGTTGTATTCTTTTTTAAAATTCTTCTCTAATTTATCTACTATTATTGATGCGGAGGTCAGATTTCACGCAAAACTCCAATGAATCTCAAAAGAATGATCGCGCTACCTGTAGGACAAAATACAGAAGAAGTAGAATAATTTTGAAAAATGAAATAGAATGAAAAATATCATCGACCTATATTATACGATTAATAGGAAGTATAAGTTGAATCCGACTCCAGTTTTCAATTGAATCTTAGTATCAGATTCCAAGCAGATTCCGCCTAAAACTGAATTAGATCTTCACAATATCCTGTCTACTATTCGTCGGAGAATCCTTGCTAGGATTTATAGTGCATGCTAAGAAGAGTCTGAATTGTTAATTTCGAAAGAGTTTGGATAGAAACTTAAACAAATGCTAGAAAGGATTCTTTTTAGCCTTAAGAAATCCTGAAAGCAGAAAAGAATAATATTCGATGTAGGATCTTGAACAAATACTGATTAGGTACGCAAGATACAGGATTCCAACGGATCCTTACAAAATCGGTCAAGGAATAACGACAGTTGAGTCTATAAAATATAGGTCTACTGTAAACGGATTTTTCTAAGGTCGTCGCAGCAGCGGTTAATTTCCAGCCACGATGAACATCTCTGGTATATAACATATTTGTATAACGTACTCGTAAACGAAACGGCTCAATACAAATGGAAAGCATCTATAAAAAAAATCCGCATTTTTCTGTAAAAGAATTGCACAAAATATCGATTCTTATATCTCTTTAATAAATAGGTTTTGAAAAGAATATTTTTTCATCAGTTGATTTTGTGTGGATGTTTCTCTTTTTTCTTGTCTCAGTTGATTGACGAATGTGCAATGAATATAAATCATACATTGTTCGAACGAGGAGAAAATTTTCTATCAACTGATAAGAAAATATTTGTTTGAAAACATGTCTATCGAAGAGTTATAGGATACAACATTTTGTGTCATTTCGGTTATGAACGCGTGACAAAAATAAATTATATATGATTTGAAAGAGGAGAGAAAGTTCTGTCCTTTGTTAAAGAAAAACTTTTCTTTCGGCTTCTTTCTATTGAAGAGAAATAAGGTGCGACAATAGTCTCATACCTTTGACATCATATGTTACGTAGAGATGTATTTGAATAGCTTATTAGTACTTTTGTAGCTATTACTATTTTTTGCTATGAATATAAGGCTAAAATGACTTAAGATTCTTTTGTTGAATGGTGCCAATTTACGAAGATTAGTCCCGAAAGTCAATTTATCAATCGACACCAAAAGCTCATCAAATTTACAGATTGAGTGATAATAGTATCAAAATCTGTCAGTTCATAGTATTAAGTTACAATTAGTAGAATAGAGATCGTTGCCACTAACTACATAACGAATTGATTCACACGGTTTCCATATTATCATTCATTCTCCTATTAAGATACATATAGTGCATATTGACATATTTTCAAGTGTAAGACAATAAATATTCCACTGTAATTTATTCTTTTTATATTTCACTGTAATCAGAAACAATTTCATTAAACAAGTATAGCATGTTTCTATAATATTTTGATTCTTGTTGCGGACAAGAAACCTAGCCGATGTTTTCTTTTTAACGCAAGTTAGAGATATGTTTATATATATAAAGTTACTATCGTTGTCAAAGCAAAATGTTTCAGCGTGGAAATTTTTGAAAATAATGCTGTACAAACTTTCTTTGTAAAATCGAAATATAAAATATTTCATTCAAATGTGTTAGAGTTTATGGGCGTGGGTAAGGATGAACAGAAGATCAACACTTATACTCACATCCATATCGTACAATTCATTGTAATGAACTAAAATTGATGCATGTCTATATATAGCTAATTACAACTAAATAATTTTTCTTTATAGAATCTCATGATAAAGAAGCGTAGGTGAGAAAACTATTGTGTCTAAGAAAATTAAACAAGATGATTCCTATCAACAATAGTACTATTGCTACTTACATGCCAGAATTATATCCATTTCAATGGAAATATTATTACCATTTAAATTAAGAATAGAAAAAGTAATTAGTGTCAGTGTACATAAAAGAGACACCATACATAGTTAAGTAAAATTTTTATTAGTCGATACTTCGCCAACATGAATGAAGTAGATTAACTTTCATTATTGAGTGGACTTTCTTCTTTTTATTTATTTAGTTACTCTTTATCTTCGATAAATCTGAATAAATAAACGAAGAAATTTAGAATTTCCATGGACTCTAAAGTTTGTATTATCTAAGCAGAAAACAGCTAGGCAATGTTATTTTTTAATTTTAAAATTTATCTATAAATCAAGCTTCATCCATGAACTAAAGGTTACCACTTATAAGTGTCCATCATAAAAACGCGTCGATTCAAAACTTTTCAGGCCACGAATTGAGATGAGACGAATCTATCTTGCTCAGATGGTTGTTTTATTGCTGATTCATAGCAGTTCAATTTTTTCTTTGATAACTGGTTGTCACGTTCACCAGTTTTAGATTCTGGAAAATTATCTTGAGAAATCTCGTTCTTAGGTTAACCCTTAAAAGCCGAATGTCCCTTCCAAGGGACATTTGAAAAAATGCTATAGGAGACGTAAAAAAATCGTTGAGGCATGGACCAATATTTTTTTGGACTTTGATGACCTAATAGAGTATAGAGTGAAAAAGAAATTTCTTAAAAACGACTGTCAGGGGACGCAGCAGGTTTTGGAAAATGCATGAATTTTTTAAATGCAATTTTGTATTTTGCAATGTATGCCTTTTCGTAAATATAGCGTGAATTAGCGTGAATTTTGGCTTTTCTGAGAGGCACAAAGGCAAACTACAGAATGAAACTGTTCCCTAAATTTTTACGTTACCTGTTGATACATAGTGATAGCATGAAGAAAATGTCCCTTGGAAGGGACATTAGGTCTTAACGGGCCGAAAAGTTTGAGCGAGACTTACATTGAAACCGATAGTGTGTAAATTTTGAAAAATTGTAAAATATTGCTAGAATTAGTTTCTTGAGTAATAAGAAACATATAAATAGAGGTATTTTAAAGAAAAAATTGCTTTTACATAAATTGATAACAGTGAAAAATTTTGGACCGTTACGACCGAATGTCCCTTCCAAGGGACATTTTATATCTCCGTAAGAAAAATTTTTTTTTTGTTTTTATTATCAATGATTCTTATTGAGATACTACACCTTCTGTTTTACCGAATAATTTGTTCAAATTGCGACGATAAGGCCTTCCGGCTTTTAAGGGTTAAGCTTTGTATTGTTATAGTAATCACCAAACATATACTTATACTTTAGAACACACATTGTTATTTTATAAATTTTCAAAACGAGTTAACCACACATTTCTGTTGCAAGTAATAATTTGTTCTGTAGAATTGTCTGTGTGCTTTCAGAAGTAATAGAATCATGTTCGAAAAACTGTCTACGTGACATTTTTTTTCTAGTTGCGCTAATGATCTAAAAATAAGAAGTTTATTATTATTATTATTGTTGATTTTACGATGATTTGATTTATTTTTTAAATCAAAAAATGCTACTCTATACTTATCAATCTTTATGAAGGATAAAGCGTATTTTAAGAACTTAAGAATTTTTTATAAGTAACTTGACGAGAATTCTTTTAAAACTGAAAACATGAAGGCCTTTTTCTAATGGCAGTGTTCATACTCTTTTTATCAATATCACGAATATACTATTAGGAAAAAAATCAAAAATGATTCACATTTCTATTGTTGTATGTAAAGAGAAAGTACTGATAGGATATTCTTTTTTTTTCTAATGCCTTATAGGTAAAACAAACTAGAAAAATTTTTATCAATTAACTCGAATTCGTAACAATTGCACTTTCACCAACATTTGACAGCAAATAAATTTTGTGTATAATGAATCGTTTTGGTGATATTGATGCTTCATTTCAAAAACTTCCACCTGTTTATGGTTATCGCAGTGAAAAACTTGTTCCAATTGAAAAAGCACTTGAACCTATCGAGTCTCAAATTGATGAACTACCTTATTACATAAAGATAGCTCAACGGCACTGTCACTTTCCGTCGGAACATGGCCTAACACGGGATCAATCGGCTGCTATTTATATTTATACAATGGAATGGGGTGATACTACATTGTATCGGGTATTAAATAAGGCACTGCGATCTGAAAATCGACAAGCATTAAAGATATGGTTTCCATATTTAAAATTATTTGATACAGCATTGGACAAGTTACCTACTGTTAAAGAGGCGGTATGGAGAGGTGTATCACTTGATATTGGCAAAAACTTCACCAAAAACCAAATTGTAACGTGGTGGAGTGTTAATTCATGTTCATCATCAGTCAATGTTATTAAAGATTTTCTTGGCAACAACAAAAATTCAACGCTTTTTCTTATTGAAGCTGTCAATGGAAAAAAAATTTCTGGATACACAGAATATGAGCAAGAAGATGAAGTTATTTTACGAATGGGCTCACAATTTCGCGTGAAGAGCGATCCTTTAGATCAATCGAATGACTCACATCTTGTACATTTAATTGAAATTGATGACAACAATGATCAACCATTAGCATCGGCTATGAATGACATGCAAATGGCAGCAGTACAGCCATCAATTAAAAGTAAATCGGGTATGTTGTTTATAATTTTTCTCAATGCAATAACACTTTGTGTGATACATATGCGCGGAATAATCTAAAAAACGTCTGAATTTTGTTTGCGTGAAATTTTTTTCACGAATTAGTGCTTTCAAAAAAATAATATTCAATGGAATTTGACCAGTTTTTAACATCCTCAAATGAGTTGATGCTACCTGCGCATCCGATATCGAATTGTCCTAGAACATCATTTTGCCATTTTTACCTATGCACTCATTCTCACCCGTCAATTCTTAAACTTTTTGACTTTGCAAAACTTGTTGAGATTGTTTTTTTTAAGTTGAAACTCGATATTTGCAATTTTCTAGCTAGTAACATCTCGGGAAACTCGGAAAATTTTTGACTGCCGAAAATGACACACTCTTTTTTGTAAACTCTCTCATGAATCTTCTGAAATGTTACTATCTGAAACGCTTAAAAGGTTTAGAAGCTATGATTTTTATACTTGAGTTTCTTGTTATCATGGAATTCCCTACGAGGCATTGCACTTGAGTTACGATCACTTCTAGTAGAATCTTGTTCAATTGATCATACCGATTGGATCGATATTTTTACAGTATATAGATACGTATGAGTTACGAATAAACAGAATTTTTTAGTTTGAACGGATCGGTCATTCTGAAGATATAAGTGTTGCATGTAATTATCGGGAACTCTGCTCAATTCGGTGCGCATTGTAGATCTATACTTTGCAATAATTTACCATTTTTTGAAAGAATAACAAAAATAATAGCAATGATCGTTTTTCCATAGATACCAACGATTACGAACGTCATTTTCATCATACTGAAAGTGACTTATTATCTAAAATATTTTTTTCGTCGGTATTATATACCAATTCTAGAATATAATGATTAGCAGTCATTGACTACTAATACAGCAAGTCAATTGAATGAGCATCATGTATTCTCCTGAAAGTAATTTCATTTGAAAAAATACATCACAAGAATAAGTGTATGGGTATTAGTGATGCGTTCGTTAAAAAAGAGACTCCCATTCATGCCAATACCCCTAGGTGAACTGAATACTGTTCAATCAAATTAGTAAAATTTTAATCTGTTTTCATTTTTCATATTTATCTTCAAACGCGTGAAAATTTTGGACTTATATTCAGCTGATTTATCGTGATTACATTTCAAATACAAAAGGAATAAAAAGAAAATGAATTAGAGTATATTCATGAGATTCAAAACATTTTCCTCTGAAAGTAGTGTGTCCGATAAAAATGGTCTAATCATCAAAAATACATGGTATATCCCACTCAAATGAATAATGGTAAAATAACTATTAAAATTCATTTAGATTCATTCATGAACCATTTTTACCATTTTATGATCATTGGGTGTAGTTTTTCAGAGTTTTCAGCTGATTCAAGTATGTTTATAGTTTCTAAAACTTGTGCAATTTGCTATAGTCTTTGATTACAAGTATTCATACTTTATATAAGTCAAGAATACAGTTTAAAATGTATAGCTACCGTCTATTTAAATATTCGATTGTTATGAAGTTAAACTTAGGAGTACTTAGAAACAGTTAGTGTTTGCATAATTTTTAACGATAAATTGCTAATTCTCAAATTAGGAAGAATTGTATTCTTTAAAGCATGCATTGTAATTAAAAGCATTTTTTACTGACAAGCGACAAGCCATAGAAAAGTACTTTTGAACTGTTTTCATAAATCACGAAGAACGAAAGCGATTTGAAAGCAACACAATACCACAACTATCGAAACACTAATATAGATCATCAAAAAAAACCAAGTTTTCTCTATGTTACAACAGACTTAGCATTTCAATTATATTTTAAGCGTACGCTTAGATAATGCACGAAACTAGAAGTTATTGCCTGCTATCCAACTCAAGTCATGGTCATTATTGTTTTTAACTTATATTTCGTAACATCTTCAATTCATAAAAGCATTAATCTAACAATTTATAAATATTTATGAAAAGCTATTTTTTTCCAATGACATTTTCTATACAAAAACGTTCTCAAGTATTTTACATGACTACTGCTGATAATAGGGTGTGGGTGTAGTTTTAATCTTCACCCACACCCACACCCACTCTCACCCTAGCATACTAGATCGTTGCATAAGCAGGCCAGACTATCCCCACAGCGGTCTTATGCAAGCACAGATTCTCCATCTAGGATCCAAGATCATCTCATTCGGATTGCACATGTTCCATATAGAACCGTTCATAGCGTTCAAGATTATCTGTCGAGCAATGTAGGCATTTCTGAACAAGTCGGCATAAGAGTCATAGTAACAATCTGATAGAATCCTCTGTGTATGTTTCAGTTTTCGATTATGATAATATCCTTCTGAAATCAATAGAAATCATTCAATGTTTCTGAATTTTCTAGAACCGTTTCTGATAACCCTCGAAAGATTCTGGCTTTCGTACAATGACAACTGAAATCGTCAGCGACCTATATTATCTTCTATGTAGAGCTTGCGTCCAAGAATGAGTAGCACTGAAAGTGAGTCAGCGTAATCTACTTGCAAGAATCGTTGCCAAGTACTTTTTTTTTTCATAGAAAACCAGGAAAAAGTTTTCCAAGTTTTATATGTATGTAAGAATGTCTCATTTGTAGTACTTTCTTGTGTATGAGACAGGCGCAGATCCCTCTGCAAGGACGGTTCATTGTTTTCTTCTTTATTGATTGTAGTCGTTCCCAACGTCCCAGTCAATGCCCGATGGTCACAGAATGGAGTGACCGTTGCTGGAGGTCACGAAGAAGGTGATACCACCAATAAATTGTTCTGGCCTCGCGGTCTCTTCGTTGATGATGATCAAACGATGGTCATCGCTGACTACGGAAATCATCGTATCATCCAATGGAAGAAGGGTGATACGAATGGACGCGTCGTTACTGGTGGCAAGGGCAAAGGAAATCGATTGGATCAATTGAATGGTCCAACCGATGTGCTGATCGACAAAGAGACGGATAGTCTCATTATCTGCGATTACTGGAATGACCGAGTCGTGCAACGGTCTGGTCGTAGTTGCACAACTGAAGGAGAAATTCTCATCGACAACATCAAATGTTTTGGATTGTTTCTGGATGATCAGAGATATCTCTACGTCTCTGACACCGACAGAAATGAAGTAAGACGATATCAAATAGGGGACGAGAATGGAACTCTCGTGGCTGGTGGCAATGGCGAGGGTGCTGGTCTCAATCAACTCAACTTTCCGACCTACCTCTTTGTCGATCAACAACAGTCTGTATACGTGTCAGACTGCTGGAATCATCGTGTGATGAAATGGAATAAAGGTGCACAAGAAGGAATTGTTGTCGCTGGGGGTCAAGGTCAAGGGGATGCTCTGACACAATTCTCGTATCCTAATGGACTCTTCGTCGATGCGTTGGGTACCATTTATGTGGCAGACTCGGATAATCATCGAGTGATGCGTTGGCCTAAAGGAGCGAAACAGGGCACTGTTATTATTGGTGGAAATGGTTGGGGAAAAGAAGCAAATCAGTTGAACGTTCCCATTGGTTTGTTCTTCGATCGACACGGCAATCTCTATGTCGTCAATATGAATAATCATCGTGTTCAACTTTTTTCTATTCAATAAGTTGCATTACAATCGAAAAACATTTTTTTAAATTTCTATTCACGTGCACGCGATCATGAACATCTTGATAGAGCCGTGGCGAGCGTACTGCTCATGCACGGGGTGTGGGTGTGGGTGGTGGGTGTGGGTGTGGGTGTGGGTGGGGGTGGGGGGTGGGTGGGGGTGGGGGGGGGGGGGGTGGGGTGGGGGTGAGATGTGGGCGTGTGGGTGTGGGTGTGTGGGTGTGTGGGTGTGTGGGTGTGTGGGTGTGTGGGTGTGTGGGTGTGTGGGTGTGGGAGTGGGTGTGGGTGGGTGTGGGTGTGGGTGTGGAGTGGGTGTGGGTATGGGTGGGTGTGGGGTGTGGGTTATATGAAGACATGAACCCACACCCCACACCCACACACATACCCACGCCCACGCCCACACCCACACCCACACCCCACACCCACACCCACACCCACACCCACACCCCACACCCATACCCACACCCACACACCCACACCCACACCCACACCCACACCCAC